>CAKLIZ010001207.1:14421-36273 GCA_922035795.1 Oreochromis mossambicus
ATATATATATATATATATATATATATATATATATATATATGTATTGCCGGCTCGGACGTTGCCCGGATCAACAAGGTCCGCGTCAGGTGTTGAGGAACCAGGGCACCCTGACGACAAGTGGGCTACTGGAACAAGAAGGCATCGGTGGGCAAGAGACGAAAACAGGGCGTTGTTGGAATGCTACTACGCAAGTAACCCTGACGGAAGGGGTTACATGAATAGGATGAGGGACCTATGGATTCATCGATACCCAACATCCACAATGACGGCGAAACAACTAGTAGCTCAGTGTTCCAACATTGGAAAGAAGGGACTGCTCTCACAGCTAGAGATTGACGAGGTACAACATAAGCTACGGCAAGGAGGAGTCAGGACGCCAGGTCAGGGGGGAGATATCATCACCCCCACCCGAGATTGGGTACATAGCCCCAAGTGCGATAGGAGAAGGATCGTTGAGTGCGAGAGGAACTGACCTGAAAGATAGGATCATGGCCAAGCTTGAAACCTGGACCCTCCGTAGCCGGTTACCAAGATTACGTGAAGTACCCTCAGAAGGTCTGCTAGATGATGTTAATGCAGCACTACGGATGATACCTACAACCACGATTACCGACACTAACAAGCTGATCTACACTACGGCAGCAGTGATCAGTGAGATGCTTGGCTACAAGTTGAACAGCCACAAGGGGCAGTACCCTCCATGGAGAAGGAGGCTAGAGGCTAAGATCAAGGTAGCACGGAGGGAGGTTAGCCAACTAACGGAGTTGCAGAAAGGCGCGACAAAGAAGGTGCATAAGAAATACAGCAAGCTGTCCATACCTGAGGCCTTGGAAACTGCCAAGCAAAGACTCACAGCCTTGGCCAGCCGCTTGAGGAGGTACACCAGAGAGATAGAAGGTAGGAGAATAAACCAGCTGTTCTCCACAGAACCAGCAAAGGTGTACTCTCAGTGGCAAGGGAACAATAAGAGAACAGCACCACCAAGGCTGGAGACGGAGCAATACTGGAAGAGCATATGGGAGGACGCAACCCATAACGGCAATGCTCAGTGGCTAGTGGATCTGAGGGCAGACCATAGCGACCTCCCTGAACAGGGTCCGGTAACCATCACAGTGGCAGACATCCAAGAAAGGGTCTCCAGTATGAAGAGTTGGACAGCACCAGGGCCCGACATGGTTCACGCCTACTGGCTGAAGAAGCTGACTGCACTCCACGAGCGTCTGGCAGCACAAATGAACCAGCTGCTAGTTAACGAGAGACACCCGGAATGGCTAACCGAAGGTCGGACGGTCCTGATCCCCAAGGACCCCAAGAAGGGACCGGTCCCATCCAACTACCGACCAATAACCTGCCTCAGTACTACATGGAAGCTCCTGTCAGGCATCATATCGGCTAAGATGAACAGGCACATGGGTCAATAAATGAGCGGGGCACAGAAAGGGATTAGCAAGAATACCAGAGGCGCAAAACACCAGCTACTGGTAGACAGAACAGTCAGCCGAGACTGCAAGACCAGACTGACCAACCTGTGCACAGCCTGGATTGATTACAAGAAGGCCTATGACTCAATGCCCCACAGCTGGATACTGGAATGCCTAGAATTGTACAAGATCAACAGGACCCTAAGAGCCTTCATCAGGAACTCAATGGGGATGTGGCGTACAACACTAGAGGCCAACTCCAAGCCCATAGCACAAGTCACCATCAAGTGCGGGATCTACCAAGGAGATGCTCTGTCCCCACTGCTGTTCTGCATAGGCCTGAACCCCCTCAGTGAGATCATTAACAAGACTGGCTACGGATACCGACTACGAAACGGAGCGGTTGTCAGCCACCTCCTGTACATGGATGACATCAAGCTGTATGCCAAGAGTGAACGAGACATCGATTCACTGATACACACTACCAGGCTATACAGCAATGACATTGGAATGTCGTTCGGACTGGAGAAGTGTAGTCGGATGGTAACAAAGAGAGGGAAGGTAGTCAGAACTGAGGGAATTGAACTACCAGAAGGCAACATTGCAGACATAGAGGACAGTTACAAGTACCTGGGGATCCCGCAAGCGAATGGGAACCATGAAGAGGCCGCTAGGAAAGCTGCAACCACCAAGTACCTGCAGAGGGTCAGGCAAGTCCTGAGGAGTCAGCTGAACGGTAAGAACAAGATCCGGGCCATCAACACCTACGCCCTGCCCGTGATCAGGTACCCTGCTGGGGTAATAGGCTGGCCAAAGGAGGAGATAGAAGCCACTGACATAAAGACAAGAAAGCTCCTTACCATGCATGGAGGGTTTCACCCCAAGTCCAGCACCCTGAGGCTGTACGCTAAGCGGAAGGAAGGGGGCCGGGGACTGGTGAGTGTCAGCGCCACAGTCCAGGATGAGACAAGAAACATCCACAAATACATCACGAAGATGGCCCCAACTGACAGCGTGCTCAGTGAATACCTCAGGCAGCAGAAACCCAAGAAAGAGGAGGAAGGCGAGGAACCATCATGGAAGGACAGGCCCCTGCACGGTATGTACCACCGGCAGATAGAGGAGGTGGCTGATATCCAGAAATCCTACCAGTGGCTGGACAAAGCTGGACTGAAAGACAGCACAGAGGCACTAAACATGGCAGCACAAGAACAAGCTCTGAGTACAAGATCCATAGAGGCTGGGGTCTATCACACCAGGCAAGACCCCAGGTGCAGGCTGTGTAAAGATGCCCCAGAGACAATCCAGCACATAACAGCAGGGTGCAAGATGCTAGCAGGCAAGGCATACATGGAACGCCATAACCAAGTGGCCGGCATAGTGTACGGGAACATCTGTGCCGAGTATAACCTGGAAGTCCCGAGGTCAAAATGGGAGATGCCCCCAAGGGTGATGGAGAATGACCGAGCTAAGATCCTGTGGGACTTCCAAATGCAGACGGACAAAATGGTGGTCGCTAACCAACCGGACATAGTGGTGGTAGACAAACAGAAGAAGACGGCTGTAGTGATCGATGTAGCGGTTCCGAATGACAGCAATATCAGGAAGAAGGAACACGAGAAGCTGGAGAAATACCAAGGGCTCAGAGAAGAGCTCAAGAGGATGTGGAGGGTGAAGGTAACGGTGGTCCCCGTGGTATTCGGAGCACTAGGTGCGGTGACTCCCAAGCTAGGCGAGTGGCTCCAGCAGATCCCGGGAACAACATCGGAGATCTCTGTCCAGAAGAGCGCAGTCCTGGGAACAGCTAAGATACTGCGCAGGACCCTCAAGCTCCCAGGCCTCTGGTAGAGGACCCGAGCTTGAGGGATAAACCGCCCCCAGGGGCGTGCTGGGTGTTTTTTTTAAAATATATATGTTGAAGCGAGATCGATCAACTGCAGACCAGACAACAAACGACGGAGGCTCCAGAAAAGTGCAATGAAACGATGAGTTTATTAACACAGGAGAACAACCATCAGCATATGGCTTGTTTGCTCTGACAAAAATACACTGGGTTCTGGTTTTAAAGCATAGAGGATCACGCCCCCATGTACACGTCAAATACAGGTCAAAAATACATTGTTTACAGACAAGGGTACATCATGTACATCTTAATAACTATAAAAAGACATATAACTTCTCTTTTCTATATCACTTGCCTTTTAAGGTAATAAACTTCAAGCTTCAGCGTCTCTGAGAGCTAATAATGGACCCTCGTCATCAATCACTAAGTAGACTGAATTGCAGCAAGTCTCAAAAAGAAGCAGAAGACACTTGGGCCTTCGCTCAGGCCTGCTACTAGATTAATATGTGTATTGTAAGCATGCATGCAATTAACCTGCTATGTTCTCATTTTCCCTCAACATGTATCACCTGGACACTCTCACCAGTGAAGCTTAAAACCCTCTTGGATGGAACATCAACTCTAAACAAGCACAGTTATGCATTGTGTATAGAATGAACTCAACCTGTGAATAGAAAGGTCAATGTGATGACAAACATATTCAATGCAATATGAACCCTGTAAGAAATATTACTGATAAAATAATACTGTAAAACATGTTATTAATGCATTCATCATAAGGCAGATTATATGGTAGCAATAAAAGAATCTCTGAATCCTAACAATATATATATATATATATATGTATTAGGGGTGCAACGATACACAAAATTCACGATTTGGTTCGATTCGATACTTTGGTGTCATGGTTCGATATTTTTTCGATACAAAAAAATGCTCATGCCTTTTTAATTTGTCATTTATTAAAATTATAAATATATATTTTAACTCAAAAGTACAGTTTTTAAATTTAATGTTGCTGAAACAAAGTAATAAAAAATAAATCTATCTGATGGAGAAATCACTAATCTTTGGAAAAGAGGGTTTATTACAGAGAAATGGCTCTTTCCAAAATAAAAGCTATACTATACCCTTCCTCTGGGCTATATTCTCAACAGCATATTAAACATATCAGGTCCCCATAAGGAGAATCATGTGCTAACAGCTGTCTAAATGACGGGTAAAGTCTGTAGCATGCGTGCTTGTTGGTTTTGTCTGCTTCCACTTGTCTTTGCACTTGGATGATGTCAGCGTAAATGTGCAGTCAAATCTCCGTTAATGAGCTACCGCGGATCGCCCCGTGCGTGGGGCTGGACGACGTCAACACGTTAACAAGCTAACTGCGCTAACGCACTAGTTCCCACCAATGTAATTGAGCATTGCGTGGCACATCCGACATACTGTTTTACTTTTGTCCATGACGCACTTACCTTCCGGGTCATGCTTCACATGAAAACCAAAATAGTTCCAAACGCCAGATCTGAATGAGGGTGGGGGAGGCTCAATTTGCCATGTTACAACGACTTTAACTTCTGTCTTGCTAGCTTGCGCTGCGCTCGACAGTGCAGCCTAGGCGGATAAGTTGAACGCAGATCCACTGAGCTCTCAACACGGACAGCATCAGCAGAAGAAAAGTTGATAAAATAAATTAAAAATTTTGTATTGTTCAATACATATGCGTACCGAACCGAAAGCACTGTATCGAACGGTTCAATATTGATACGAGTATTGTTGCACCCCTAATATATATATATATATATATATATTTTCCTGCAGTGCATAAAAAAATGGTTTGTCTCAAAAATAAAACTATGAAGACACGCAAAATAAATTCCCTGTCGTTGGAAACTATTTTGTGCAACTTTTTTGCCTTTACAATTTTGAGGGATATCTCTCTGAAATTTCTCTAACTAGAAATATGTGTAAAAAAAAAAAAAACCCAAAATGAAAATGATTTTTTTCTAGTTTCTTGCACTTTTTTACAAGTTATCTAGTTACTATGGACATAATGGGGTGGCTGTAGCTCAGGTGGTAGAGCAGGTCCGCCACCAATCAGAAGGTCGGTGGTCAGAGGGCCCGGTGGCGCCACTGTCCGGCAGCCTCACCTCTGTCAGTGCGCCCCAGGGCAGCTGTGGCTACAATGTAGCTTGCCATCGCCAGTGTGTGAATGTGTGTGTGAATGACTGAACGCTTTACAAATGCAGACCATTTACCATAATGTTTACATATTATTAAAATTTGGGGTATAATGGTTGTATTGATGTATAGCAACAGGTATGGCTTTGTCCAAACTACATGATGTGCTGAGTTCGCTTCAAAACAAGGACCTGGGCGCAGCCCTCATTGTAGCAGGAGACTTTAATAAAGCGAACCTCATGCCGATTTCTACCAGTATGTCTCGTGTCCGACGAGAGAGTATCGAATTTTGGACCACTGCTATACGCCATACAAGCAGGACTACAAAGCTGTCTCACACATGGAATTTTGGAAGTCTGACCACAATGTCATCTTCCTCATTCCCCAGTATAAACAAAACATACGGAGGGAAGAAGTAACAACGAGGGAGGTGAAACGTTGGTCTGCCCAATCAGAAGCTACGAGAGGCTGCTGAAGAAAATCATCTCCTCCAACCCAGACACCACAGATCCGCTCCAGTTCGCCTTCCGACAGAACAGATCCACAGAGGACGCCATCGCCCACGTCCTGCACACCACCCTCAGCCACATAGACAAGAAACAGGGTAACTATATGAGAATGCTGGTTGTTGATTACAGTTCAGCGTTTAACACAATAGTGCCCAGAAGACTGTTCACAAAGCTGAGGGATCTGGGACTCAACAGCTGTCTGTGTGCATGGATGTTGGACTTCCTCACTGGCAGAACTCAGGTGGTGAGGGTGGGTAGATGCGTCTCTAACAGCATCACCATCAACACAGGAGCACCACAGGGATGTGTCCTCTTGCCACTGCTCTACTTCCTCTACACTTCAGACTGTGTGGCCAGCCAGTTTGCTGATGACACAGTGGTGTTGGGCGCCATCTCCAACAATGATGAGGCGGCCTACATGGATCCAAGACCAAGGAGCTGGTGGTGAACTTCAGAAGGAACACAGAGACTAAAAGCCGATTATCATCAATGGAGCTCCAGTGGAGAGGTTGCAGTCCTTAAAGTATCTTGGTGTCCACATCTCCTCAGACCTGACATGGTCTGTCCACATTCAATTCCAGACCAAAAAGGCTAGGCAGCGCCTGCACCAGCTACGACAACTGAGGAAGTTCAGGGTCACTCCAGAGATCCTCAGGATTTTCTATACAGGTGCTGTGGAGAGCATCCTCACACAGAACATCACATCCTGGTTTGAGAACAGCTGTGTTAAGGACCAACAAGCTCTTTAGACAGTAATCCATACAACAGAACGCTGCTGCAGAATTACTCTCCACCAGCTTTAGGACACTTACACCAGGAGATGCCGGACTAGAGCAGTGCAGATACTGAAGGACCTGTCCCATCCTGGAAACAGACTGTTCCAACTTCTGCAATCCGCTACAAGGTTCCGCATCATCCGGGCAAGGACAGAGAGACTCAAGAGGAGCTTCTATCCCCAAGCCATCTGGGCCCTAAACCAACCAAACCACCCATGCAAAGTGGGCGATAAGCAAAGAAGAGAGAAAAGATGATCAGCTGATCATTGATCATTTTCATGATTGAAGGAGCAACAGGAGAGAGAGGGGGAGAGAATGAGAGAGGAAGAGGCAGCTGTGCAGCGTAAAGACAGATTAACTCCAGCTTTGTGTCTTTTTCCATTCTAGCTGAAGCACGGGACAAACTGTGTTCCTTTACAGCTCAATACGGAACGCGTAATATTTTCTCTGAATACGGGATGATTTCGTTTTTACGGGACGTTGACAACTCTACTAACTAACCTTATACATAAAATAAAGTTCACTATCAGTAACATCATAGCACCCACCAGGCTGTATACAACCTCTGTCATGCTAGCTAGTACGCAGTACGAGTTATTGTGACTGACTGTAAAAAGTTAGTACGACAAAAATAAACTCCACCTAAACTTGGTTTATATCTGACCCAGATAGACTGCAGGTCATAACTTTTTACCTGAAGTTCAGTTCACCTGACACTCGGACCGGCGGCCACCTCGGGTCTCTCCTCCTCCTGCCTCCCCTTACCCTCTGTAGAAGCTCCGCCATAGCCACCACCAAACAACTGAGTTATTTTTACACATCGGCCAGCATCTGGCCAATGCACCACCTTTCGCCCACTGGGCAAATGCCCAGTACGCCCGATGGCCAGTCCAGCTATGGTTGTGCCATCACTTAGCCCCTCGCGTGCCAGCCATAGCACACGTGCCTGGCGTTGCCGACCCCTGCTTTAGGCAATCAACATCAGTGGTGGTTTTTAAATCCAGGTGAAAAACTCATTTTTATTTGCTCTATGTTGACACAGTGGATAACTGACACTATTATTTTATTGTTATTATTATTGTTATTTATTTACACTATGAATTATTCTTATTCTTATTGTAACACTTATATTTCTGTTGTACATCACTTTGGTCCGCCAAAGTATTGTACTTAGGTTAAACATTGAATTTTGGGTTAGTACATTATAGTATAGAGCAGTGTTTTTTTTTTTCTAGACTCTATCATTACATTTCAGATTTTTAAAACATGTTGCCAAATCTAGTAACTCCTCACTGAGCCATCAATACATTCTTATCCATTTTTTTTGGTTCTTGTCTGTGTTCTTTATTTCTAGACTGAGTGGCTGTTTCCTCTCTGAGAGAAGCTGCGAAGCTCTGTCCTCAGTTCTCAGCGCTCAGTCTTCAAATCTGAAAGAACTGGACCTAAGTAACAACAACCTACAGGATTCCGGTGTGACACTTCTGTCTGCTGCACTGCAGAGTCCACATTGTATCCTGGAAACGCTGAGGTCAGATGTTATTTATAAGTCACAGGAAATTGCTACATTTCTGTTGGGTTGAAAATGA
Organism: Oreochromis mossambicus; assembly: GCA_922035795.1. NCBI lineage: Eukaryota > Metazoa > Chordata > Actinopteri > Cichliformes > Cichlidae > Oreochromis > Oreochromis mossambicus. The sequence continues at coordinate 22,732 of CAKLIZ010001207.1, forward strand.
GGTAATACCAGTTCCAACCAGTCCTAAGCCAACATCAAATAATGCCATATCTAGTGACTTCTCACTGTTTTGTCAGTATAGTTTAATTTTAGTGATTACCATGGCTGTGTACAGGCAGGCAGGGTGGAAGGACCCAAAATGCAGGACTCACTGAGGCAAAGGTGAACTCAAAATAAACAGCTTTATTGCAGGTTGCAGACTGAACAGAAGACTAACTATACTGGGGGAAAACAAAAAACTAACAGGGAGGCAGACAGGTAATGGAACACACAGCGTAATCTGAGGGTAAGCAGAGGTTAACGACGCGATAGAGAGCAAAGGAAAACAAAGGGCTCATATACACTGGGGAATATTCAGGGAATGTGAAACAGGAGGGAGACTGTTGGAGTCAAATGTTGTCAATGTGTTACTTAAATTTGTAAGTCGTAGGTCAAACATGATCAAAGACATTCCTTTTTCTCTGACCACCTCTCCAGCCAGTTTGTTGGTGGGGGAGGCTGAAGTGTTTTATTATAGGCACATCCTATCTGAAGGTTCTGTTTTCTTGTGTAGTAAGCATCTTGCTTTTGTGACCCTTTTGTGGGCAGGAGGTCACACAAACACACCGCCAAACACAAACGCACACACTCACATGCATACATACACACACAGACACATTCTCTCGCATGCATACATGTGCTTACACGTGCACACACATACACACTTAGTGCCTTATCTTTTGTGACCATACAATGGGAGGTGCTTGTGTGTAGTGTAACTGTTTTCAATAAAAGGCGGCAAGCGGAGGCCAGAGTCAAGATCGTCTGTGGTTGGATTGAGAATGCTTTCCTGAGACACCGAGTGGACCTCCCTAGGTAGCAAGTAAAAAACCAGTTGAAGCTGTTCGCCTTGTTCCCTTTGTTAACAGGAATACGTTTCTAAACTAACAGGGCCTGTGGAAGCGCAGACCCAACAGAGACAGAGCTGGGAGAAATTAAACTATCGAGACAGGAGAGAAGTAGAACTGAACACTCTGACATCAGACTGGGACTATCAAAATAAAACACGAAACACGAAACAAATCACAAAGACGCAGACTTGACACTGAAAGGCAGACTGAAAGATTATGACACATGTAACCCAGGGACGACACAGACTTAAAGAAAAATTAACATCAAACTAAACTCATGACCAGAACCAAACTGAAACCCACAATAATAATAAGCAAAACAGCACATCTCCAGAATCACAACATGAATCATAATCTAGAAAAACACCAAAATATAAGAAACAGAAAATGCTGGGTCAAAATGACCCAGAACCGTGACAGTGATTTTGTTTTTGTCTTTGGGTTCTTTATTTTTTAGACTGACTGTGTGCAACCTCTCAAAGAGAAGCTGTAAAGCTCTGTCCTCAGTTCTCAGCTCCCAGGCCTCTAGTCTGAGACACCTGGACCTAAGTGACAATGACCTGGAGGACTCAGGAGTGAAGCTTCTGTCTGCCGCACTGCAGAGTCCACATTGTATACTGGAAACTCTCAGGTCAGTCTGTCCCACTCAGTATTAGATAGAATCTGTATTACATTAATAGATAAATGTTATAGAATTGTCAAGTATATTAATTCATATTTTACTTGCCTGTAGTTGGGTTACTTAACTCTGAATCATCATCTGTAAACATTTTCATAACCCTATAAGAAATCCTGGAGTAATTTCTGATCATGTTAAGTTCTTTAATGTGCATCTTAGAGATGAATGTAGTACTGCTTTCCTTCCTGCAATCATAAATTTTAAAACTTGGTGACAAACCTTTTTCATCAAGGCTAGATTATTCTAATTCATTATTATCAGGCTGTTATAAAAACAACCTGAAAGAGTACTGGTGGGAAATAAATTATATTTCTCCCATTTTAGTTTCTCATGATTGGCTCCTTGTTGAATTGAGCATGATCAAATCATTCTTCTCATACACAGTCCTGAATGTTCAGTTCTATCTCCAAAAGTTGAATCTGTTCATCTGGACGTAGCGTTTTGTGGGAGAAACGTTTCGTCACTCATCCAAGTGACTTCTTCAGTCTCAGCTGACTGCAGGTTTCCCCAAATCTTATAAACAGTACATTTGCATAATGACTGAAACCAGCCCACTGAAGGAACAATGGGCTGTGAGGTCAGTTCCTTAATCATAATCATGCAAATTCTCATGACCATTGATCAACAACCACTGACCAAAATCCACTGATTAAAGCCCATTGATCAATGGCCATGAGTACCATTCACAGAGAGTTGGGGAATGGCTGCAATCACAGCATTGTAAGATGGTGACAGATGTACCCTTAGGCCCCCTCCTCGATTCAGAGATGGTCTTTCCCTTTTCACGTAAATGGCCTCCTTGACTCCTCGCTAAAACCAGTGTTCCTCCCTTTCTAAGATGTGTACATCCTCATCATTGAAAGAGTGTGCACTGGCCTGTAGGTGTAAACAGACTGCAGAATCCTGGCCTGACGAGGTAGCTCCTCTGTGTTGTGCCACCCATTTCACCAGAGGTTGTTTGGTTTTCCCCAATGTATAAATTCTGGCAATCCTCCTGGCACTTAACAGCGTACACTGTGTTACTCTGTTTGTGTCGGGGGACCCGATCCTTGGGGTGGACCAATTTTTGGCGCAGCGTGTTCTGGGGTTTAAAAGCCACAGAGACCCGGTGTTTGGAAAAAATGCATTTCAACTGCTCCGATAGTCCTGACACATACGGGATCACTACAGGTTTTCGCTTAGGCAGAGGTTGTCCTTCTCTCCTGGATCAGCTGGGTATTTCTTTTGGCGCCTTCCAGGTTTGACAAAAGTCCAGCTGGGATAACTACATTTATCCAGGCTTTCTTGATGTGATGTTCTTCTGCTTCCTTGCCGCTGTATCTGTGAGGATGGTGTTCGGTCTGTGTTGCAGTGTCCTGATGACACCCAATTTATGCTCCAGTGTATGATGAAAGTAAACTGCATAAGTATATGGTACACATCAGCTTTTAGATGTCCCCCATTACCAGTGTTGGGGAGTAACGGAATACATGTACCGCCGTTACGTATTCAGAATACAAAATATGAGTAACTGTATTCCGTTACAGTTACCGTTTAAAAAGGTGGTATTCAGAATACAGTTACTTTGTTGAAATAAATGGAATACACGGCGGTACTTCCCTGTTTCATATTATCGCGGGTCAGGACTGTTTGGGTTTGTTTGACAGCTGTTCTGTTGTTCCAGGCGGCAGCGTTACGGTTGCCATGGTTACAGGGTGACGCTCTCTCTCTGCGTGTTTCCTGGGTGAGAGAGCGCTTTTGTTGTTGTTGTTGTTGTGCTAAGCTAAAAGGCAGAATGCTACAGGCATAGCTCTAAAGCATGTAGCCTGATGGGCAGTGTAGTCCGTGCTGCAGCGAGAATGGACTGCCATACCCGTTATGTGTCTGTGAGCGAGGGAGGGAGAGAAAGGAAAAGTCCGAGCTGTCACGGAGCAAAAACGGGAGCTGGAAGCATGTAAATATAATAATAACCACTGCAGCTAAGAAGAGTGCCTGACGAGCCCATTTGTAAGTAAGCTATTAAGACTCAACTGTACACTGTGTTCGTGTTTTCCTCCGGAAAAAATAAGTTCCGTTGGAGCAGCCTTTCAACGCCTCTCTCTGTCTCCCGCAAGCAAAGTTGACCCAGACAACAAAGTAAAGCTAGTTTTCGGCTACCAGCCCGACACGGAACCCACCGTATTAGCCAGAGGTCCCTTTACTACGTTTCGGAGCCGCGGACCTTCAGTAACAGTAATAAATCACAGCAATAGGACATTCATGTAGTTGTAAACAGCATGATAATATATTAAGTATTCCAAAGTATTCAGAATACGTTACTCTCATTGAGTAACGTAACGGAATACGTTACAGAATACATTTTGGGGCATGTATTCAGTATTCTGTAGTGGAATACATTTTAAAAGTAACCTTCCCAACACTGCCCATTACTGATGGAAATCTCACAGTCTAAGAAGGCTAACCTACCACTTTTCATATCCTCCCTGGTGAATTTGATGCATTGGTCGACTGAGTTAATGTGATCCGTGAAATGTGGCACGTCCTGAGATTTGGTTTTCACCCAGGTGTCATCCACTTATCTGAACCAATGGCTTGGTGGTGTTCCAGGGTACGTTAGCAAAGCCCTTGAGAGGAGTAGGAATATTTTACTGCTATTATTTGCTGCTATTTTTATAATCATCATTAACATTTCAGTATTAATAGTGATGTTGCATTTAGATGCATTCAGATGTTCAAATATATGGTTATAGTCTTTATTACAGGTCCAAGAAGAACCACTTTAAACGGTTGAGTTGAATCTATAATTTTAAATGTTTTTAATGCTTCTATGATCTCAGTGTTTCTGTGTAGAGGGCAGAGACAGGAAGTTATAGGCTTTTGAAGTTGCAGGCTTTTGCAGAAGTGAAACTGAAACCAGAGTTTAACTGCAAGTTAAGAGCAGGGTGTTATTATGCATGTATCGTTGATTAACACACACACTTAGTTAGAGGGATCACTGATAGGGGAAAGTTCAAATTGTTTTGCTTGGGGTGGCTTTTAGACTATATTAGGAGGAGCAAACATATTGGCAGATCTGAGATCATCATTCGAGTGTGACATTTAGGCCAAAAGTCACTCATAGTTTAGCTGTATGAGCTCAGGCCTTATGTCTGGCTATGACAGAGGTGTGAGGTGAAGCTGGGGTGTAGGAGAGGTCATGACACGTACGCAGTACACAGCATGCACGCGCCCCCGCACGTGCACACACACACACATACACACCATAGTAGATCTATTTTGGTAGGGCAGAAGTGAAGATGTATTTTTGCTGCAAGTGCAGAATTGTGCCGACGTACTTAGAGGAAGTGCATCAGATGTCCCAGAAGATAACCGACAGCGAAGGCGGGCTGACAGGAAGCACCTGGCGTTGACCCGAAGAAGATGTTCTGTTTTAGACTATGTTAAGAGTCATTGTGGTTTTGGAGTGACGTATGCTTTGCTTAAGTCTGCCTGGTAACAGGAAGACTGCAAACCCTATAAAGCCTTTGTCTAATGATTGTAAGTTCAGTTCGACGCTGAAATCTGCACAGCGGTCGGACTCACACATGTGTTTATTAAAATGCTGTCTAATTGCACACCGGACCGGATCTGTGGTTATTTATGGATTCCTCTCTCGACATTGAACCTTAACACCCTCTTTTCCACTTCTTCCATGTACAGATTGGCCACTATGGGTGAAACATGGGAGCCCATAGCACACCCATGTTTCTGCCTTCAATGGCCATTGATCAGTGGGTTTTGATCAGTGGGTTTTGGTCAGTGAATGTTGATCAATGGTCATGAGAATTTGCATAATTAAGAATAAGGAACTGACCTCCAAGCCCATTGTTCCTTTAGTGCAGGGGTCCCCAATCCCACTCCACGAGGGCCGGTATCCCTGCAGGTTTTAGATCTCACCCTGGGTCAACACACTTGAAGCAAATGATTAGCTCATTACCAGGCTTCTTAAATCAGGTGTGATGGATAAAGCACACATCTAAAACCTGCAGGGACACCGGCCCTCGTGGACTGGGATTGGTGACCCCTGGTTTCAGTCATTATGCAATGTACTGTTTACAAGATTGGGGAAACCTGCAGTCAGCTGAGACTGAAGAAGTCACTTGGATGAGTGATGAAACATTACTCCCACACAATGCTACGTCCAGATGAACAGAATCAACTTTTGGAGATTTACTTACCTGGATGATTGAGCATGCATCAAGACATTCAGTTCTATCAAATGTTGACGCAGATATATTAGACAATTATCCTAACAAAGCCCTTGGTCGCTTTAGTAGGCATTGCAACATCACAGTTATTTGTTTTTAAGCTTACTATTAAGGTGCAGATAGCCACTGCCCTGTCTGAACAATACAGGTCATCACTCACATACTACAAGAGAAATCAGATGACATTTTCATCTGTTCTCCCCTTGTTTTTTCAACAAAGTCTTGTGTTTTCTAACTGTTGCAATACCTTTTTGTAGAATCTATGAACTTCTGAGTTTCTGTACTGAAATATCATTAATATGATGGTAAAAACTGAGAAGATCATACAGTCGTGCTTTCAACTGTGATGCTTTAAAAATAATTCAGAGGTATACAACTGGTGCACAAGTGACTGCAAAATGGTGGTGATGATGCAAAAAATGTTATGACATTTTTGGCGTGTTCTGCCATATGAAGCAAATGCAGTGGTAATAAAAAAGTCCTTACTTTTAGTTAGTAGAATGGTAGAAAGAACCTTCAACTGTCAGACCCCCGTCCCATGGAACCTGGTCCAATATGGATTCAGGACACAGACACCCTGTCTACCTTTAACATTAGATCTCATAAAGTGTTCACAGATGGATTGTTGTTTTGTGTGTCTGCAGTCTGTCACGTTGTCTGATCACAGAGGAAGGCTGCACTCCTCTGGTCTCAGCTCTGATCTCCAACCCCTCCCATCTGAGAGAGCTGGACCTGAGCTACAATCATCCAGGAGACTCAGTAATGAAGCTGCTGTTGGCTGGACTGAAGAATCCAAACTGGAGACTGGACACTCTCAGGTATGGAGAAAATGTCTGATAGAGGAGGAAGAGCTGGAAGCATTTTTTGCATCCTTCATTCACTTCTTCTTTCCTTCAGATGTGACATGATGTAACAACAATCACGTAGAGAAACATTTTCAGGAACAGAAACACTGGTTTCTCTAAATAACAAATATAATATATAGAAGGAGGCTTTTTTTTAGGAACACTAATTATAACTGGCTTTTCCTCACCATTTCCTCACTATTTGGAAAGATCTATGCAGTCATTTAAGAAAAATGCCTTTCCTCTCTTTTTACCAGATTCAGAACAGAATAATCTCTGTATAGAGACAGTCCTACAATATATTTAGCCTAGCTTAGTACAAGGACTTGAAGTAGGGGAAGTTGTTAGCCTAGGTTAAAAGTTTCATAAACGCAAACTGTGATAAAACCTGACAGGAGAATGATAAATGTTATTGTGAATTTAATTAAGTATAAGTATAATAAGTATAAGTATAATATAAGTATAATAAATGACATATTGAAATCCAGCTGTACTTGGGCTTTAAAAAAAAACAGATACCACACTTCATAAATGAGGCTTCAAAGTGAGGACGTCTCTTTATGTTAGACACCTGTTTCCATGACTCCTCCCTCCTTGTGTCCCTTCCTTGGGTCCTCATCTCACATCTGTGGTGGGAGAGGGTGACATTAGGGAAGCAGTTGAGGATGTACAAAGTGAGAAATGAGAGAGGGGCACAGACTGAAAGCTTGATGACCTTAGGCATCTGTGGGACAGACATTAAATATATCATATTTAAACTCAGTGAGTGAGATGAAGAGTTATGGTGGAGATAGACTAGATACACAGGAACCTGACCGTGAAATGCTCTGTATTATAGGTGAAATAATACTGAGGACAGGTGAAAGATGCAGAGGCAGGTGAGGAAGTGACAAAAGGAGCCTTTAGTGGCCAAAAGACAAAAGTCCAACATCAGGAAACACAAAGTCCATCAAACAGAAGTCCAAAGCAGGCACAGAAAGAATGAAAAACAATAAGGGCTGTTTGAATTCTCCAAATACTGAGGAAAGGTGCTTCAATGCTTCCTTATTTACATCCTTTAGCAGAGGAGACACTGGATCATCCTTTATGAAAGGAGAGGACATAGGTACTGTCCCATAATTCATAGTTACACACCATGTGTCAGGTCTTTACCTGAGAATATAAAAAAGCCAATAGAAAGGATCATTGTAAGTGACTTTTACAATTCCTGCCATGAGCTGCTGCTATGATGAAACTTTGAACAACAGCTGGACTCTGAACATCAGAATGTTTGAATCACATCTGCTTCTTGACCAGTTGCTGTGTAAAGAACTCTCTAACTCAACATTATGAGCTACATTAAGTGATCACAGTGTGTTTAAGTTTGACTTGAATTAGATAAGTGATGGACACAATCTGACTTTGGTCACAAAAAGCCTGAAACAAAAGGAAGTAAACATTTATACAGGATCGTCTCTCAAGCAGGAAACAAAAAGAAAATCTGATTGATTTCATTTGATGGACTCCGTGTTTTTTTTCCTCTTTAAAATTCCAGCCTTTCATAGTAAAATTAACTTTTATAATAATTGTTCTAACTGTTCATTTTGGATGCGGAACACTGGACCAGCTCTTTATCCTCTCAAAGATACTTGAGGGCGCATAATGGTAAATGGCCTGTATTTGTATAGCGCTTTACTAGTCCCTAAGGACCCCAAAGCACTTTACACATCCAGTCATCCACCCATTCACACACTGGTGATGGCAAGCCACAGCCAACCTGGGGCGCACTGACAGAGGCGAGGCTGCCGGACACTGGCAACACCAGGCCCTCTGACCACCACCAGTAGGCAACGGGTGAAGTGTCTTGCCCAAGGACACAGCGACCGACACTGTCCAAGCTGGGTATCAAACCGGCAACCTTCCGATTACAAGGTGAAGTCCCAACTCTTGAGCCACAATGGAAGTTTGCCCAACCAGTCTACATGTGTTTTGTGGACTTGGAGAAGGCATTCGACCGTGTCCCTCGGGGTGTCCTGTGGGAGGTGTTGCGGGAGTATGGGGTGTCTGGCCCATTGCTACGGGCCATTCGATCCCTATACAACCGTTGCAATAGCTTGGTTCGCATTGCCAGCAATAAGTCGGACACATTCCCGGTGGGTGATGGGCTCCGCCAGGGCTGCCCTTTGTCACCGATTCTGTTCATAATTTTTATGGACTGGATTTCTAGGCGCAGCCAAGTGGAGGAGGGCTTTCACTTCGGTGGCCTCAGAATCTCATCTCTGCTTTTCACGGATGAAGTGGTTCTGTTGGCTTCATCAGGTGATGGCCTCCAGCTCGCACTGGAATGGTTTGCAGCCGATTGTGAAGCAGCGGGAATGAGGGTCAGCACCTCCAATTCTGAGGCCATGTTTCTCAGCCGGAAAAGGGTGGAGTGCGCACTCCAGGTCAGGGATGAGTTCCTGCCCCAAGTGGAGGAGTTCAGGCATCTCGGGGTCTTGTTCGCGAATGATGGGAGAAGGGAGCTGGAGATTGACAGATGGACTGGTCCATCGTGGTGAAGAGAGAGCTGAGTGTAAAAGAGAAGCTCTCAATTTACCGGCCAATCTACGTCCCTACCCTCACCTATGGTCACAAGCTGTGGGTAGTGACCGAAAGAACGAGATCGTGGATACAAGGGGCAGAAATGAGCTTCCTCCGAAGGGTGGCTGGCCTCTCCCTTAGAGATAGGGTGAGAAGTTCAGCCATCCGGGAGGGGCTCAGAGTAGAGCCACTGCTCCTCCACATTGAGAGGAGCCAGCTGAGGTGGTTCAGGCATCTGACAAGGATGCCTCCTGGGCGTCTCGTGGGTGAGGTGTTCCGGGCATGTCCCACTGGGAGGAGGCCCCGGGGCAGACCCAGGACACCCTGGAGAGATTATATCTCTCGGCTGGCCTGGGAACGCCTTGGTGTTCCCCCGGATAAGCTAGAGGAGGTGGCTGGGGAGAGGGAGGTCTGGGCTTCTCTGCCTAGGCTGCTGCTCCCGCGACCCAGCCCAGGATAAAGTGGAAGAAGATGGATGGAATATTCTTCTTGTTTGGGGGGGTCGCAATCAGGAGCACAATTAAATTCCTGCTGTGTAATTCAACAACCTGCATGTTTAGACCTCAGCGGTGCAGCAGATTCATGTTCTCGCTCAAAACTTTGTGTGTGCTCTCCAATCCTCCTCACACAAATCTAGTGACTCTGGACTGTATGGAGGGCGGAGTCCAAAGGAAGAGGGTCCTAAAGTGACTCTTGGTGGCGCTGTCACTTGGTGTTCGCTCGCTCTCCGGTAGAGTATCACTTCCTGTTCCTGCTCAAACACAGTGGTGTTTCTGAATAGCTTATCTTCTTAGCAATTTAATTAAAAACTTCTAAATACATTTTCTTCATAGTATAATCTTCACGTCCTTCATCCGAAGCACACTTTCTGTGTACTCACTACCTAATTTATAGCCAAAGTATTCACTCACTGTCTCTGTACTGTTTCACTAGCTTAGCTCGTAGCCGACTCGTTAGCACCATGGCCTCTTCACCTGTCCCTCCTGCACTTTCTTGCTCATTGTGTCAGATGTTTAGCTACTCCTCAACCTCCTTTTGCAGTAATGATACACTACAATTTTTAAAAGCAATTCACAAATGTAGCATATTTGCAGCTCTGGAGGCCAGGATTACTGAATTGGAAACTCGGCTTTGCACCATTCATTCACCTGTAGCTAGCCAGGCCCTTGTAGCTGGTTTCAGCCGAAGATAGCGTAGGCCCCGCTAGCTGATCCCTGGCAGACCCCAAGCAGCTGGGGAAAGAGGGCGGGTGGGTGACGGTGAGGAGGAAGCATAGTCCTAAACAGAAGCCCCAGGTACACCACCAACCTGTTCATGTGTCTAACCGTTTTTCCCCACTCGGCGACACACCCGCCGGGGGTCAAACTCTGGTAATTGGTGATTCTTTTCTCAGAGATGTGAAGCTAGAGACACCGGCAACCATAGTCAATTGTCTTCCAGGGGCCAGAGCAGGCGACATTAAAGGAAATTTAAAACGGCTGGCTAAGGGTAAACGTAAATACAGTAAGATCATAATTCACGTCGGCAGTAATGACACCCGGTTACGCCAATCGGAGGTCACTAAAATTAATATTGAATCAGTGTGTAACTTTGCCAAAACAATGTCGGGCTCTGTAGTTTTCTCTGGTCCCCTCCCCAATCAGACCAGGAGTGACATGTTTAGCCGCATGTTCTCCTTAAATTGCTGGCTGTCTGAGTGGTGTCCCAGAAACGATGTGGGCTTCATAGATAATTGGCAAACCTTCTGGAGGAAACCTGGTCTTGTTAGGAGAGACGGCATCCATCCCACTTTGGATGGAGCAGCTCTCATTTCTAGAAATATGGACCAATGTATTACCAAACAGACAAAAAACAAACTAAAAACTAGCAATAAATAACTTAAACATAAAAAAATCACAAAGAAAGAACAATACAGTATCCACATCTGAACCAAAGAGTAAAACAGTGAAATGTGGATTATTAAATATTAGGTCTCTCTCCGCCAAGTCTCTGTTAGTACATAACTTAATAAATGTTCAACAAATGGATTTACTCTGCCTTACAGAAACCTGGTTGCAGCAGGATAATTACTTTAGTTTAAATGAATCAACACCCCCAAGTCATTCTAACTACCAGAAATCTCGAAGCACAGGCCGAGGGGGCGGTGTGAGAGCAATTTTTCACACCAGCCTATTAATCAACCAAAAACCAAGACAGACTTTTAATTCATTTGAAAGCCTGATGCTTAACCTTGTCCACCCCAGCTGTAAAACTCAGAAACCAGTCTTACTTGTTATCATCTATCGTCCACCTGGGCCTTACACAGAGTTTCTCTCTGATTTCTCAAACATTTTATCTGATTTAGTGCTCAGCTCAGATAAAATAATCATTGTGGGTGATTTTAACATTCATGTAGATGCTAAAAATGACAGCCTCAACATGGCATTTAATCTGTTATAAGACTCAATTGGCTTCTCTCAAAATGTAAAAGAACCCACCCACCACTTTAATCACACTCTAGATCTTGTTTTAACATATGGCATAGAAACTGAACATTTAACAGTGTTTCCTGAAAACCCTCTGCTGTCTGATCATTTCCTGATAACATTTACATTTACAATAATTGATTACACAGCAGTGGAGAGTAGACTTTATCAAAGTAGATGTCTTTCTGAAAGTGCTGCAACTAAGTTTAAGAATATAATCCACCCACTGTTATCATCTTCAATGCCCTGTACCAACATAGAGCAGAGCAGCTATCTGAACGCTACTCCAACAGAGGTCGATTATCTTGTTAATAATTTTACTTCCTCACTACGTACGACTCTGGATACTGTAGCTCCTGTGAAAACTAAGGCCTCAAATCCGAAGTACCTGACTCCGTGGTATAATTCTCAAACACGTAGCCTAAAGCAGATAACTCGTAAGCTGGAGAGGAAATGGCGTGTCACAAATTTAGAGGATCATCATTTAGCCTGGAGAAATAGTTTGTTGCTTTATAAGAAAGCCCTCCGCAAAGCCAGAACATCTTACTATTCATCACTGATTGAAGAAAATAAGAACAACCCCAGGTTTCTCTTCAGCACTGTAGCCAGGCTGACAAAAAGTCAGAGCTCTACTGAGCCAACAATCCCTTTAACGTTAACTAGTAATGACTTCATGAACTTCTTCACAAATAAAATTTTTATCATTAGAGAAAAAATTATCAATAATCATCCCACAGATGTAATATTATCTACAGCTACTTTTAGTACCATCAATGTTAAGTTAGACTCTTTTTCTCCAATTGATCTTTCTGAGTTAACTTCAATAATTACTTCCTCCAAACCATCAACGTGTCTTTTAGACCCCATTCCTACAAAACTGCTCAAAGAAGTCCTGCCATTAATTAATTCTTCAATCTTAAATATAATAAAATTATCTCTAATAATCGGCTATGTACCACAGGCCTTCAAGCTGGCTGTAGTTAAACCTTTACTCAAAAAGCCATCTCTAGACCCAGCAGTCTTAGCTAATTATAGGCCAATCTCCAACCTTCCTTTCATATCAAACATCCTTGAAAGAGTAGTTGTCAAACAGCTAACAGCTCATCTGCAGAGGAATGGCTTATTTGAAGAGTTTCAGTCAGGTTTCAGAGCTCATCACAGCACAGAAACAGCTTTAGTGAAGGTTACAAATGATCTTCTTATGGCCTCTGACAGTGGACTCATCTCTGTGCTTGTCCTGCTAGACCTTAGTGCTGCGTTCGATCCTGTTGATCATAATATCCTATTAGAGAGATTAGAACATGCTGTAGGTATTACGGCAATGTTCCCTCTAATTTTTCATGTGTCTGAGCGAACACACAAACTCCCTGAGCGATCCCTTGAACATTTGTGAGCGACATCAGACGTGTGCACTGTGGTCACGCCAGCAACGAATCCATCCAAGTTACATGGTTTATTAAAATAATCAAACTTACATTTATGTTAGACTACTTGTTAGACTGCCCACTTACAATGAAAATGTAAAAAAATTTATTCATTGACCTGTGTAGTATGTTAACACTACTGGAAGTAAAAATAACTTGAACTCCAATTTTGAAAACACAACTTTCTTTTTTTTTTTTTTTCATAAAGCTCTGACTTGTATTATGAGTCTGTGGACTGGGAGAGAGTCCTGTAACTCTCTGTCTGCAAAATACAGTATATAATGACCAATGTTGGGCAATTAATTATATAATTACTTCTTCAAAAAAGTAGTTGAGTTATCAAACAACAAAGTTTTTTGCAGCTATTTATTTTCTTAAAATGCAGCCAATGCGTTTTTAAATATTCATAAACTATTTACAGAACAATCAGCTGTTCTGCATCAAATCTGATGCCA
>CAKLIZ010001208.1:0-15698 GCA_922035795.1 Oreochromis mossambicus
CAATGCCGCTCGGACGTCATGCTCCGCGAAGCTGGTCACCGGTCTCTTGTTGATGACGTCATTGTCCTCGGTAGTCCAGCGGCAGATGGCATTAGCCGCCTGGCTAACCTCGAAACGGGCGTAGAACTGGTTCAGCTCATTGGTGAATGCAGAGTCGGCGTTGATCGGCGCAGTGTCCCTGGGTTTGTAGTCCGTAATGGTGCGTAGTCCGTGCCACATACTCCGTGTGTCGCCCTGGTGGAAGCGGGACTCCACACGCTCCCGGTACCGGCGTTTGGCATCTCTCACCGCGCGCCGCACGCCGTATGATGCCGCTTTGTATGCGCTCATGTCGCCAGTGGCGAGACCCGTGTTGTAGGTGGCGGTCCTGGCGTTTACTGCAGCGCGGATCGATCTGTCCATCCACGGTTTCTGGTTAGGGAATGTGGTGACTCTCGCAGTGGGGATAATCTCCTCCGCTAGCATGTTGACGAAGCTTAGGCTGAGCTCAGTCCATCCATTTAGTGAAATGATGTTTAATGGTCTCCTTGTTCTGTGAGCGTGCACAGATCCTGAAGCAGAAAGCCTGGGTTAACAGAGAAATGATCATCACTGTGATGATGCTCATCATCTCTGACTGGGATTTGAGGTTTGGTCAAAGCTGCAAAGAAAGCCTGGCTATGTTGAACTTGGTGTGGAAGCAGCTCCCAGTTTGAGTTCAGGAGAAAGACACCCTCTCTACTTTGAAGATCAGCTTCAAACGTTCCTTTTTGATAAAACTTATAGTTCGAGGTGGATCAGGTGACCCTGAACCATCCCTTAGTTATGCTGCCATAGAGATGGATAACAGACGGATTGTTATTTTGTGTGTCTGCAGTCTGTCAGGCTGTCTGATCACAGAGGAAGGCTGTACTTCTCTGGCATCAGCTCTGAGTTCCAACCCCTCCCATCTGAGAGAGCTGGACCTGAGCTACAATCATCCAGGAGACTCAGGAATGAAGCTGTTGTCGGCTGGACTGAAGGATCCAGGCTGGAGACTGGACACTCTCAGGTATGGAGAGAATGTCTGATAGAGGAGGAAGAGCTGGAAACATTTCCTGTGTCCTTCACTCACTTCCTGTTTGTTTCCTGCAGATGACACATGAACAATCACACATGCAGGAATATTTTCAGGGACAGACATGCTAGTCTAGCTAGATAGTACATGGATATTTATGTAGGGGGTCTTCAAGGAGTCTGTTTGCAGGAACATCTAGGTCACAGGTGTACCTGAGATAGATGCCAGTGTACCTAATAAAGTGTCAGCTAACATTTGGAAATGGAAGCTTAAATAATGACAAACTCTACATTCACGGCTGAATTCACAATAAATTTTGTTCTCAAGTGCACATTTTTCTGTTATTGTTCTCAAACAACAGAATGAGAATGAAATATTGATTCCAACAGGGCTCATAAATAGCATTAGCTTAGCAGCATTAGCTTATAGGAGTTTCCATCATGGTCACACAAATCCTTAGCAGAGCAAAGTGGCCTACTGAGCAATAGCTGCTGAAGTTATAGAAAGCAAGGAAATATGGCATCTTGTTGTCTGTCTTTAAATCTCTGAGTGGATTGGCTCCATCTTATCTCTCTTTAACAAAAAATAATCCAAGCCGAGCCCTCAGGTCTGCAGATAAGTAGCTTCTGACCAGAACTAGCCATAAAAACAGAGGTGAGCTTTATCGATCGCTGCAGCCAAACTCTGGAACAGTTGCCCTTCACATCAGGTCGTCACCAACACTCGACATTTTTAAAACCTGGTTGGAAACACATTTGTACTCTGTAGCTTTCAATTCTGACGAGTCTTTATAGTAATTACTGTGTATGTTTCCTATTTTATCTCTACTCTGTGCAGCACTTTGGCTCAAGCTGTTTTTAAATGTGCTGATAAATAAATGTAGATTTCTTTGAATAAAACAGTGGAGCCGAGCTTTGAGCTCAGTGTGTAACAGTGTGTGTATGAGAGCCATGTAATGTCCATGTGTGCATGCTGACTGTGCTGACCCCTCCTCCTTTCAGGGTGGAGCCTGCTGGAGTCCGATGGTTGAGACCAGGTCTGAGGAAGTGTAAGTGTGTTTTTAATGGGATTCATGAAAACAAAGCAGCACACATTCAACCATCTTCATCATGTCAGGAGTCATCATCAAAGTGTCAATCAATGAACAGATGATGGATCAATAACTGCAGCTGGATTGTGTTTGTTCTCTCCATCAGATTCCTGTCAACTCACAATCGACACAAACACAGTGAACACAAACCTCCAACTGTCTGACAACAACAGGAAGGTGACACGTGTGGAGGAGGTTCAGTCATATCCTGATCATCCAGACAGATTTGATGTTTATCAGCTGCTGTGTAGAGATGGTCTGACTGGTCGCTGTTACTGGGAGGTCGAGTGGAGAGGAAACGTTTATATATCAGTGAGTTACAGAAGACTCAGAAAGAAAGGAGACAGTGACTGTGTGTTTGGCTACAATGATCAGTCCTGGAGTCTGAACTGCTCTGATTATGGTCCTGATTCTGTCTGGCACAATAACAGACGATCGTCCATCTCCTCCTCCTCCTCCTCTGTCTCTAACAGAGCAGCAGTGTATGTGGACTGTCCTGCTGGCACTCTGTCCTTCTACAGAGTCTCCTCTGACTCTCTGATCCACCTCCACACCTGCAACACCACATTCACTCAAACTCTTTATCCTGGGTTTGTGTTAGACTGGTTTCCTGGTGCCTCAGTGTTCCTGTGCTGAGTGTAAAGAGTGTCTCCTGTTAGAGAAACACTCTGACTGTTGAACAGATAGTTCAGTCTGTACATGTCTGTCTCTTTCACTCACAAACACGTTTTCACATTCATGGATTCAAGTTTGAAACTCTTCTAAATGATTCCTTGTAAACTTCTTCCTCTTCAGTCACAAACAAACAGGAAGTGATGTCACATGTGTTCCTGTCCACAGCAGAATGAGTCTATTGCTGACAGTGATGTACAAACAGAGTGAGCATTTCTGAGGCCAAAATAAACTGAGTAGTTCACTGAATGAACACTGTGAGCTCAGCTCCTTCATCATTAGTATGGATTATATATGTATATGTATTATATTAGTATCATATATATCAGGTGCTGCTGGTTCCAGTCATTGTGCAAATGTGCTGTTTGTAAGGTTGTAAAGCTGCAGTCAGCTGAGACTGAAGAAGTCACCTGATCAGTGAGCAAACGTGAAAACGTCCAGATGAACAGAATCAAGCTTTTGGGATCAGCCAGCAATGCAGCATCATTGTTGTTCAGGTTCAGAGGTTTGCAGGAATGAACTGATGACCAGAAACAGCTGCAGAGTCCAATAAAATACCAGCTGGAGTTCAGCTGCATTTGAAGAAGTCAAAGAAAAGTAAGGATGGCAAAGGGCGATGTTTTCTTCCAAAGAACTGAAAACATGGTCGACGCCTCATTAGAAGAATAATCTGGACATTTGTGAGGAACTCTAACCAAGAAAGCAACACAAGAAAGCAACGTCACACAGATCCAACAGACAGTTTCCATGACTGCAAGTGTTCAGTGTAAAAATGCTACATTGCATTATTGCATCCTCTCACCACAGGAGGTGCTGTTGGCACCACTGATTGCTGATCATCTCTGATGATCTGATTGATCCTGTGAATAACGGGACTAACTGAAGTCTGTGACACAGTGAAGATTACAGAGTTTAACATCTGACTGACGTCACACAGACAGAAGGATGAACCAGTGAGGCACAGAACACAGTTACTGGAGATACTGGATCAGCTCCATGTGAACCTCTGATGGAGAAGCTGCTGACCCAGAGAAACATCAGGACATGACAGGCAGCTGCACTGATCTAACAACATGTAGCAGAGCTGATCTATGTTAGAGGATCTATCACAGCAGCTGAAAGTCCAACACTGGATACCAGCTGAGCCTGTGCTGAGTGTTACAGGAAAAGAAACACTGACACTGGTAGACACAGTGATGCTGACTGGGGCACAGAGCTGAATGATGCAGCATCAGGACACTGTTTCAGTCTGACTGACAGAGAAACCTGTAGCTGCATCTACATGTGAGGCAGAGGCCACACAAGCAGGTTTCTATGTTTCACAGTGACTGAGATCTTCAGT
Organism: Oreochromis mossambicus; assembly: GCA_922035795.1. Taxonomy (NCBI): domain Eukaryota; kingdom Metazoa; phylum Chordata; class Actinopteri; order Cichliformes; family Cichlidae; genus Oreochromis; species Oreochromis mossambicus. Next base: position 4,141 of record CAKLIZ010001208.1, read on the forward strand.
GGGGGTGGACATGCTCCTGTACAGACCTCTGAGGAGAACCAAGGTGCAGTCAAAGAGTCCAGTCTGTCCTCACAGATGTCAACATGTGTTTTCATCAGGTCTGCTGTCAGCTAGCAGGCTCACATCAGAATCACTGTTCCTGAAAAACACAGTCTGTGTGACATGTGGGGAGCATATAGCTGCTCTGGCGTCACAGTGATGTCACTGCTGACATCACTGGGAGGTTCATCATGACATCCCTGGGTGACTGTTTTTCAGGTGGACACGTTCAAGGGGCAGAGCTACTTTAAGGTTTATATTGTTTGATTTTCATTTATGCTTAGAAATATGTGCTCATATATGCTTGGAGGTTTATAATCAATTGCATATTGATAGGATGTCTGATCCTTAGCAGTCTGCAAATACTCTGTGTGCCTTCCAGAGTGCTCTGGCATACACACCCACATCTTGGGGTCATGAGAGAGGTCATTGTTGGGTCTGTGTTTCCACATGCCCCGCTCGTTTAGAGAGTTATTCCTCATGAAGAATGAAATCAAGACAGAATATCTTCAACCGGTCTTTTACTTGCTAACGAGGGAAGCTTGGTCAGAACCAGGCAGTAGAGCTTAATGCTCATCACCTGTCAGCTACAAAAGGAAATAACTGCACTATGTGGCACCTTTGTATTCAGCCAATCAGCAGTAGGAATGGGTGGGGCCAACAGTCTGAAATAAAGGGGAAAAAGAGAATATGGTAAATGGCCTGTATTTGTATAGCGCTTTAATAATAATAATAATAATAATAATAATGCATTGGATTTATATAGCGCTTTTCAAGGCACCCAAAGCGCTTTACAATGCCATTATTCATTCACACTCACATTCACACACTGGTGGAGGCAAGCTACGGTTGTAGCCACAGCTGCCCTGGGGCAGACTGACAGAAGCGAGGCTGCCATATCGCGCCATCGGCCCCTCTGGCCAACACCAGTAGGCGGTAGGGTAAAGTGTCTTGCCCAAGGACACAACGACCAGGACAGAGAGGCCGGGGATCGAACCGGCGACCTTCCGGTTACAGGTGCCCTTCCCAACTCCCTGAGCCACGGTCGCCCCTAGCTCGCTTTACTAGTCCCTAAGGACCCCAAAGCACTTTACACATCCAGTCATCCACCCATTCACACACACTAGTGGTGGCAAGCTACATTGTCACAGCGCACTGACAGAGGCGAGGCTGCCGGACACTGGCGCCACCGGGCCCTCTGACCACCACCAGTAGGCAACGGGTGAAGTGTCTTGCCCAAGGACACAAGGACCAAGGACCAAGGACGAGACTGTCCAAGCCGGGGCTCGAACCGGCAACCTTCTGATTACAAGGCGAATTCCCAACTCTTGAGCCAGGATCGATATGAACACAAGTATACGTGTAGCATATATACAGAATGTAGGAATAGCAGTGAAAATATTTTCATTAATGAGATGTAGACAGCCAAAAGTCTATTGCACAGTGAAAAACACAACAGCTTAGTATTCTCCTGTTACGCTACTCTTATGGTTTTGGTCTGTCTGTCTGTAAACCTGATAAACTGGATTCTGCCACAGTAACAGCATTGGCATCAACAGCTTGCAGTCAGGTGAGATGTACAGATTCCTTGTCTTTGAGTCAGATACAACACAGTCACACCTGAGTGAGAACAAACAAAGCAGCTTTTATTCCTGGATATTTGCTCTGGACAATGACATTTTTGTCATTTCTGAGGAAAATAAAGTCACAATACACTCCAAATGTCGAACTAACTTCTGACACTGCAGACATCCATGGCTGTCAGCTGCATGGTGGCTCCTTTCTACTGTAAAAACCACAAAGGTAGTTACAGGTATGACATCAATACTATATAGAGTACTATTTAAACACTGTTACATACAGTAAATGTTTCCTGTTACGTGACTCTTATGGCTTTGTAAGGAGTTTCTTTACATGTCTGTAAACCTGATGAACTGCATTCTGCCATTGTGACATCATTGGCATCATCTATTTCAGTCAGGTGAGATGTACAGACTTCTTGTTTCTGAGTCAGATACAACACAGACAGACCTGAGCAAGGACGACTCACACTTTCTTCCCATTATTTTAAGGAGAAACAACAACGACAGGTGAGTGAGAACAAACACAGCAGGTTTTATTCCTGCCTCTCTGTTCTGGATAATGATGTTTCTGTCATTTCTGAAAAAAATTTAAAAGATATTTATGGAATTAAAAGTGCTGAATTCAGAGTCTTGTTGTGTCAGAGGAAGGTGTTCTCATTCTGAGCAGCATGCTAAAGTAGAAATACTGCTATTTCAGGTAAGGGCTGATACCTGGCATGCTGTTCAGAGGTTAGGTCATCATCATCAGTATGAAAAGTAAATGAACCAACATTTTCAGCGAAATCTGTTGGAAAGTCATACGATCCATCAAACGCTGGCTGAAGCTACATCATTAAGCCATTTTCATGTTTCATGAATTTCTTTCTTTGTGGACAAATCGATCAGCCTGAGAAAGCTTTATTAATCTTTCAGTGGAACAGACCACAGCAGGAGTATGAAGGTTCCAGGTCCAGAGCCTCACGATCACTGAGTGAATGCAGTGTGGTTTGGGGCTTATCACAGGGACCAACAACAGCTTAGACCAAGACTGCATTCCAGTTAAAGGAATTTCTATTATTGTTTATGCTCGTAAATACGTTACTGGAACATGGAGATGAGTCATTGTCATGGCATTAATTCTACCTGTTCATTTCCTGCTGTCACAGCTGAAATGTGCAGAAACAAGTCCAGATAAATTTGATCAAAGCACTTTAAACAAAATAAGAGGTTTGTCATTAAGCTGGCATTACAGCAGCTGGACAGTCATACTGGTAACCACACTAATAAACACATTTACTATGTCAATGCTGTGATGGGAAATTATACTGAGTCCATACCTGATCATCAGTTTTGACTATGATAGAGTCTTTCTGACAACTCCCCCTGTTTCAGAATACTTCAGTTAGAAGCTGTTATTATATGTTATATCAACATTGTGTGGCGTTTATATCAAGAGTTTGACCATATGATCCATGAGCAGGCATTTCTATACTATTACAAGGGCACTCTACTAATATACTATACTAATGTGTCAGATCATATTTCTCTACCAACTCAGTCTTGATCTGAACCTGGGCCTGAAGGCCAAGAATCAGACCAAAAGCTTCGCAGCTGAGGAGAAGATCTGAATCTTCTGCAGTGTGCTGAAGGACAAAGAGAGGACACTTTACTGGTTTCAGGTATGACATCAATACCATATGAAGTACTACAGCTAAAACTACAAGATGGAGAAGCTGAATTAAATATGAAAGTCTTTCTCACTGTGCAAGTCTTTGCCACTGTGTGCGGCAAAGCACGCAACCACTGTGCGAGGCTGCTTTGCGGGCACTTCTGAGCTGATGAGCAAGCTATACATTATCAGAGCAGGAGCTGGCTGAGAACACATCAGAGGGAGGGAAACAGAGCTATGATAACTCGAGCATGCAGCTATCTGGGAGTTCAGTTTCTTCCTCACGCCTCAGATGCGCAGCAGTTTTCTTGCATCTTGATTCATGTGTGTAAAGCATTCATAGCACCATGGCACGTACCACTGGCCTTATGATTTATTTATGCAGATGAAAAAAGTTGGTGTGAATGTGCCTGACGTCGCTGTGCACTGTAAAATCTAATTAGTTCACAGAACTCCAAAAAAATATGCAAACTCGTTGCCTCAAAAAAATTGAGTAAAAATTTTACTTAAGATAATTAAGTTAGGGCAACTGACTGATTTTGAGTACATTGTACAACCTTGTTAGTTCCCAGAACTCAAAAAAACTATGCAAATTCGTTACCTCAAAAAAACTTAGTCAAGCTTACTTAAGTAGACTGTTAGGACAATTTATTCATTGCAAATCTGCAGTATTAAGAATAACTTGATATTTCTGACTGTACAATACTAATTTTTTTACCTACTGACAAACATATCAAGTTCAACTACATGAAAAAACAATTTGTGGTAACCTGAATATGATTAAAAATAATTAACAACACTTTTTGTAATGATGTTAAAATCAGCCCAACTTTTATTTTCAAATGCAACAAAGTATAACAGCCAACATACTGGACACTGTTCTGCTGAACAACAAAAAATTATATTGCCATCACTGTTATAATCTTACAATGAAACAAAGTCTCAGAATTATTCTGAAAATAAGTTTAGGCCTACCACAAGTTTGTTTTGTACTTACATTACTTATATAATCAAAATAAAATACATTTATTGTTCTGTCACAAGTGCAGTCTCCAATTTAAACACACTAGTTTTTCATTCAAACACAGGAGCTGGTATGTCGTAATATTTTAAGGATGGCTTGTTTTCAGTCCAGGCATTACTGCCTGAATGACTGTCATGGATGTGAAACACTATTATATACAGTAAATGTAGATAGATGGTACTTTAGATGGTACCTCAGGTGGGTTCCTCCAGGAAATTAAGTTACCAACAGCATAACACTGAGAGAAATTTGTTACAGATTTAGAATATAAAATAAAGTTCAAAAAAGTGCCCCTCCGACAGCCAAACCCATCTGTTCTCTGACTGGATTGTTACATTTGTGATTGACATGACATTGACCAATCAGATGAAAGGAAGAAAAATAGGGTCAAAATTCGTACTTGTAACTTGCAGGGGTTTTTTGGCTAAGTCCACACACAAATCTTTTTTACACACACACAAATCTTTTTTACACATACATTGCATTGGCATCAACAGCTTGCAGTCAGGTGAGATGTACAGATTCCTTGTCTTTGAGTCAGATACAACACAGTCACACCTGAGTGAGAACAAACAAAGAAGCTTTTATTCCTGGATATTTGCTCTGGACAATGACATTTTTGTCATTTCTGAGGAAAATAAAGTCACAATACACTCCAAATGTCGAACTAACTTCACCTCCGATCATATTGGCACACTGTCGGACCTCTGCCGTACCACCACATATTTTCAATACAACAAGAGTTTTTACAGACAGAAACATAGTTGTGCCATGGGCTCCCCGGTGTCACCGATTGTAGCCAACCTTTACATGGAGGATGTGGAAAGAAAGGCTCTTGGCTCTTTCAAAGGGAGAGTACCTAGCCACTGGTGCAGATATGTAGACAACCCCTGGGTCAAAACACAAGAAGTGTAATCCTTCACTGCTCACATTGCTCAAACCAGGGAAGACAGAAGATAACTGTTTGCCTTTCCTGGACTGTGCCGTGCACATTGAAGGGAATGGAAACCTCAACATTGAAGTTTACTGGAAGCCCACACACACAGACCAGTACCTCCTCTGTGACTACCACCACCCTCTGGAACACAAACTTGGAGTAATCAGGACCCTACAACACCGGGCAGAAAATCTTATCTGTTGTAAAAGCTACCGACCGATAAGTCTGACCTCCTATGATAGTAAGATTTTATCTAATATTCTGGCTAATCGATTAAACCGAGTAATAACCTCTCTTGTACATGTAGATCAAGTTGGTTTCATAAGCTCACGCTCTTCAGCTGATAATATTAGGAGGTTAATTGACATTATGTGGGCAGTTCAGGATAGTCATTCTCCCGTAGCTGCGATTTCGCTGGATGCCGAAAAGGCATTCGATAGAGTCGAGTGGAGATATCTATTCGCCACTTTGGAGTGTTTCGGTTTTACCAAAAGCTTTGTTAACGGGATTCAGCTTATATATGTACACCCCAAGGCATCAGTACTTACAAATGGAATAACAGGGCCTTCTTTTGAACTAGGCAGAGGAACCAGGCAAGGGGATCCCCTCTCCCCACTCTTTTTCGCTCTGGCCCTTGAGCCGCTGGCAGTGGCTATTCGTAGGGAGCCCAATTATCCAGGTGTCAGTATAGGGAGAGACTGTCATAAACTGTTGTTGTACGCCGATGACATTTTGCTTTTTATATAAGACCCAGAAAAGTCTTTAAAGTCCTTGCAGGTAATAATAAATACGTTCTCAGCTATTTCTGGTTTCAAGGTGAATTGGGCCAAATCAGAGGCCCTTCCATTAACTAGTTATTGTCCCAGGTCACTTTTTCAAACCGGTATGTTTTCCTGGCCTCAGAAGGGCATTAAGTATTTAGGCATCACCTTCCCGCCTCATCTGTCAGATCTGATAAAGATAAATTTTGAACCTTTACTCAGCGATACGAGAATTAATATTGATCGTTGGTCTCAGATGTATGTGGGGAAAGGTAAACATAATCAAAATGGTTTGTACACCTAAGTTCAATTATTTGTTGCAGGCTCTACCAATTCATGTTCCTTTGAAATACATCAAACAATTTGACCAGCTTTGTAAAGCATTTATATGGAGTAATAAAAAACCTAGATTGAATCTGAGAAAATTGCAGAAACCAGTGGACAGAGGTGGGTTAGGGATGCCTAATCTACTTTTATATCATTATGCTTTTTCTCTTCGGAATTTGGCACATTGATTTTTACCCCCTGAAAAAGCGCCTCCTTGGTTTTCCATTGAAAGTACTGCTTGCTCGCCATTTACAACATTATACAGCTTATCAACTAATCTGTCCCCCCACATTCAATCACATCCGGTATTTTCTCATTTGAAAGAAGTATGGAAAAGAATGTCCAGTTTATTCAAATTTGACCCACATCTCAACCAATCTGCTGGTATTTGGTATAATCCCAAACTTTCTATTGCTAAATTACCCTTCTTTTGGAAGCTCTGGTTTCAGAGAGGTATAACAGTGCTGGGGGATCTTTACGTATTATACGTAACAGTATACGTAACAATATACGTAACAGTATATTTAAATCATTTGGAAAACTTGCAGAAGAATTTGATTTACCTAGGCAGGAATTTTGGAAATACCTGCAACTAAGACATTTGATGGCCAATACATTTGGTTCATCCGCAAAGTTCACTTTAAACTTTCTGGAGGAAATCAAAAAAACCCTTGGGCGTAGACAAGAAGCATCAGCTTATTACAAAATGCTTTTATTAGCTTCTGATCCTGACACACTGTCCCTCAAAAGAACGTGGGAAATGGACTTAAATCTCAGCTTTACAGTGGAGGAATGGAATGGCATTCTTAGGAATCTGAAAAAAATGTCACGTGAATTGCGTTCAAGATTGGTCCAATTTAAGATTTTAAATAGAGTATACTGGACACCCTCACGGTTGCACAGGGTGGGTCTAGCGACTGACGATGCATACTGGACGTGCCAGCAGGGAAGCGGCACACTTTTACATTTGCTTTGGGGGTGCTCCAAAGTCCAAGATTATTGGACCCATATTCACACCGTAGTAGAGAAGGTTGTAGGTCAAGGGGTCCCATTTATGAACAGTCTTTATGTATTAGGAGACCCTTCAGCTTTGAGTCACTTACCCACTCCTCTTGCTCATTGGGTACAAACGGCTATTATGCTGGGGAGGAAGCTGCTGGTGAAAGAGTGGATGGCCTCATCGACTCCTACCTTCTCTCAGTGGTATACCTCTTTGGGACAAGTGGCAGCTTACGAAAGATTATCATATAGACTACTAAATAGTCTGGACGATTATAATGATAAATGGGCTAACTACTTTTCATATACAGGTCAGTGACATATCCGGCTAAAGTAGTTAAGGTTGGACTAAATAGGATAGCTGTAATTGGGTCTATGTGAAATATTGGCATCATTGTGTATTTATGTTATTTTGGATCTTTTTTTCTTTTTTTTGATGGAAATATGCATTGATTCTCAACTTGTTTTATTGTTGTGACTGGGAATGTCCATTCTGTTATCTTCTGTTTTTGTTTGTTTGTTTGTTTGTTTGTTTGTTTTAATATTAAAATCTAATAAAGTTTGAGTCATAAAAAAAAGAAAGTGTTATTTGTAAGGCTGAAGGGGAAAAGAAGGAACACACACATGTAAAGGGAGCTCTTAAAACATGCTGTTATCCTAATTGGCCTTTCATCAGGTCAGCGAAGATGCACAGAAAAGAAGATCAGACACCAGCTAGGGAGGATAAGAAAGACAAATGCAACAAGATTGTCAGAAACCTTCTCTCTATCAGCGAGCACAGCAGTTTCTGCAGGGCACCATCCAGAGCAGCAATGCATGGAAATCACATGAAATTTCCTTTTTTCATCAATCCTCTTCCTCTAACAAGATCCTCAGTCTGCTGCTGTTTCTTTTGTGGAGGCAAATCCATCCTGTGTTTCCTTCAAAGCATCATTTCAACTTCAAAGGTGTGAACATGTGTCAAATGAATTTCCCTCTTTACAAAGTGATGATGAAACTGTGGCACTTGGCCACAACAAGAACTTCTCAGACTAGTGACTGAACTGTGATCCAAACTGAGTAATGCTTTAGTTTGAGAAGCATTCAGATCCACATGTGCATCATCCACGAGCACAGCACAGCAGCAGCACAGGAAGCAAAGCTGCCTTTGAATCATAGACATAAATGTGTTGTTTTCATTTAGCAGCAGGTTAAAGTGACACGTCACTAACACTGAGAGCAAAGCTGAGAGTTTCTGCTCCCAAACATTAGGACCAAAGAGTCCCTCAAGCTGACGTGCTGCTTCTGTATAACTTTTGCAATTAAATACTGCAGCATTCATTTGATGCTGCTGATGTCTGCTGCATTGTATTGATGAGGACTTTTCGTTGATATCCAAATAAAGACCTATCTTAAAAGCCTTACATAGTCAGGCTCCTGCCTGTATCCGAGACGCTGACTCCATGAGCCCGCTTGCTGCCTCAGACCTTCTGGTGTGGCCTCTTGTTTAGTCACTAAGGGTGATCCGGTCTTTGCGCTCCACACATTATGACTGAAATTCCCATCCTGAGGACCCCAGAACTTTTGAAAGCTCTCCATTTGTTTGGCTTTTTCTAAGTGCTAATACCTTTTTTTCTATTTGAAGTTCCAGGATTGTTTAAGTGCTGGATTCATACTGTTTATGTATGTACAAACTGGGACATCTTTATTCAGAGCACAGCCTGTCCTGTGATTGGTTGGAGCACACAGCTAGGGGCAGGGGCTAATGCCCTCTTTAAGGCTGGAGTATGAGTACAGGTGGAGGAACAAAAACCACCTTCTTCCTCTCTCCTGGGACTCAATGTTGGCCGATGCTTTCGGGACACATTTGTCACTTTGAGCTTTTTGACCTGAAAGGTCTGTGAAAGTCACGCGGATGATCCGATTGTCCTGTGAGCAGCAATTGGGAGCAAAGCTGGAACACCTGAGGACATGTTTGAAGAAGCAGGGAGTCAGCGCAGACAGAAAGCCTCAGAGCGTTGAAGGAGAGGCTGCAGGAGCCCAGAGCATAGACTGGATATAAAAGATGGCCTTTTTGGAGTGAGTGTATTTGGAGCGGATGGCGGAGCGCTCAGTTTCTCAGTGGATTCATGTTTCAGTCCAGGACGTTGATGGTTGTTTGTTTGAAATGACACAGATGGCACTTTTTTCTTTCTTTCCTTTCTGTTTGTGTCCTCTGTGCTTCATCTGCTGCCCTTCACTCTGTTTCTTTGTGACTCTGTGTCTCTTAAAGACGCGTAGGTGGTGCTCTCCGTCTTTAGATGGGGCACAGCAGCTGGTCTGCCTGAGTTCCTCTGACTGTCGTTGATTTGTTCTTCCAAAGATCAACAGGAAAGTCAAGTGAGAGAAAGAGTCTTCTCTGTGTCACATCCACAGTGTTTTTAGATCATGGAGTCCCTGCAGAAACAGTTCACAGCTTCACTGTTTGTGCTCTTTAGATTTGCACTTATTCCAAAAATGCCGTGGTCACTGCTCAGTGAGCCAGCAGTCAGACAACATATTGTGAAACCAGCACATCAAGGTGTGTCCCTCTCACAGTCTTCAGATGTAGTCCCACCTCCTTCCAGGAAGCACCTCACCTGTGTGTCTGTGCTTAGTGCCCAGGGGTCCGTTCTTCGTACCTCGCTTACTACATCCAAGATCAAATGACACATCCAAGATCAAATCATCGCGCTAACTTTGAGCTCGCTAATCCGGTTCTCCGAACACACCTGTTGTTGACGATTAGTACAGCTGGATGAAGTAATCTGAGATCACTGGGTGGCTTAAAAGGGGCTACGCATCGATAGTAGAAACATTGATCGGCGAAGATGTCGAAGGAGCGCGCTCAGTATTTCACGGCAGCAGACCAAGAACTCTTGATTGAGGGATATCAGGAGTTTCAGAGTCTAATTAAAACGCAGGGGAACACTGCAAAGGCTGCAAAAGCAAGGAGAGAGGTCTGGCAGAAAGTTGCTGACAAATTAAACTCGTAAGTGATCCATGATATCCATGATATATGAAATCAAATCAAAAACTTAGCGAGGTACGAAGAACGGACCCCAGGTGTGGAGTGGAGCTTGTTGTTGGTGTGTGTGTTTGAAAAAACTGTAAGTTTGCTTTGTTTTCTCCTTTAACAGTTTTACTGTTTGTTTCTGTAATGGTTGGAGTAGATGTTCAGCTCTTATTTCAGGACAAACTTTGATCACTCTTGTGTTTGAAGACATGATTATAGATTATTGATCAACTGGATCCATACTAGTTATCAGTCAGTAACTCTGCATTGAAACATTTGTTACTGTGATTAACAGTTTAAATGGATCTGTGTGAAACTTTAGACACTGATGATTGTTCTTCCTTTAACTGGAAACAATCAAATAAACTTTTCTGAAGAAGTCAGCGTTCATATATCTGCATGTGAGGATTCTATTGAGTCATGATGTGCAGCAAAGACTCAGCAGCTTTACCATGTCTTTGTGTTTTTAATCAGTGGATCTGAGTTTTCTGGCAGCCTTTGAAGCTTTGAATCATTAACAGTGGGTCAGAGTGGATCTCTTGTGTTTCTCGTTTGTGGTCTTTGGTTGTTTTATTGAGGCATTGAAATTTGTTCCTTCTGAGTTTTCAGTCTGAATGAAGCTCACTTGATGTTATTTGAGTTACTCATGTAAAGTTTAAATTCAAGACTCAGCACACAATCAGACGCACAAAAGAACATTAATCAGTCACTCATTAACCATTAATAGCAACAACATAACTTTTTAATAAACTGATAATAATTTATTATAAAGTCTTTCTACATCAGACACTCAGTGAAGCCAGTTTGTTGGAAATGTTCAGGTGTAAAGATCTGAACCACTTTAACAAGGATCACATGGTTGAGTCGAGAGGATCAGGTCAGAGTCTATGTTAGACCATGAGGTCTAACATAGATTGGTGGCGCTGTCACTTGGTGTTCGCTCGCTCTGTGGTAGAGTATCACTTCCTGTTCCTGCTCAAACACTGGTGTTTCTGAGTAGCTTATCTGCTTAGCAATTTAATTAAAAACTTTTAAATACATTCTTTTTTCGTAGTATCATCTTCATGTGCTTCATGCGAAGCACACTTTCTGTTTACTCACTACCTAATTTATAGCCAAAGTATTCACTCACTGTCTCTGTACTGTTTCGTTAGCTTAGCTTAGCTTGTAGCCGACTCGTTAGCAGCATGGCTACTTCACCTGTCCCTCCTGCACTTTCCTGCTCAT
>CAKLIZ010001208.1:30698-47037 GCA_922035795.1 Oreochromis mossambicus
CACCCCTGGTATAGTGTCTCAACATTACAGGCTAACAGCTGGATCCTCCTCTTTCTCTCCTCCTGTTTTAAAAATGAAAGATCAAGCACAGGTACATTTACAGTCCTTGTATTCACTGAGTTCTGTCACTAGTTACCTAACATATGCTAATGCAAGTCTATTAGCACCAACCAACCGACCGGTGACATTATACTTTGTATAACACACAGATCATGATAGTTACCACAGGGGAAATTATCTATAGAGACCAACATGTTTGGGTATGATTCTTAAAACTAGTTTTACCTGAACAATTGTGTGTATTTTATCTGTAAACTGTAACATTAGTCAGTTGTGGTGTCAATAACAGCTGTGGGAACGTTTCTCATATGAACACATGAAGGGGGCTTGTTTCTGAGGGACACCATGCTCAGAAAGCAGATAAATAGTCAGGTACACCTCCACACATGCACCACCACCACATAAAGACAGGACCACCTTCATGTCCATAACCACACTATGTTAGCAAATGAGCTCTGTGCTGTCCATAAAAACACAGAGCCTTTAAAAGCAGCTCATCTGATCAAAGCCTCCCCATCACCAGTCCTGTTACAGTTGCTGTGTGTCACCAAGGAAACAACAGTTTATCTCCTTAATGAGCAAAACTTCATCTGATCACAATTCTCTCTTCTGTTTTCTGTTGGATTGTTTTTAAACAGTAAAGTTTCCAGACTTTACATGGCCCAGCGACAAAGAGGGAGAAGTTAAAATATCTGGTGATGATACTAAGAAATACCATGACATTGGAGATGAGCTGTTGGTGAAATATTACAGTAAATTCTTCACGATGAAAGTGAATGAAGAAAAACTTACTGAGTGGTTGAGAAAAAAGAAAATAACAGGATATAAAGTTAACGAAGATAAAGAAATCGAAGAAATCATCAAGGAACTAATAGAAAAAATAACACTACAAGAACAGCAACGTTGTGCGAATGCAAAGCATTGCAGAGCTAAAGTGAGAATATTTCAAAAGGAAATTCACCTCTACTCTCTGATGTCATGATTAGCACACATGCAGAAGACCTTTCAGGACATAGTGATGACCTTGGTTGAATTAAACACACTGATGATGATTGTTTGTAATCAGTTTGTAATCAGACGCGTGTTACAGTCTATATTTGACTTCATCATCAGTCAGTTTACTATTGCTGCCCTCTGTCTGTGTTACATCAATTTATTATTGTAATATGATGCTATGTTCACTCTGTTAGATCAAATAGTCTGTAAAAACATCACAAGGTCTGTGAGATTATTACACTGTCTTATGCTACATTATACCTCTAATTAAAGAATTGTTGAATCATTATACTGCTATGAAGCACATTATACCTCGGATTAAAGATTGTGAAATCATTGTATTTTTTTAGTTTGCATTATACTCATTTAGAACAAGTTGAAAATTATTAGACTTATTAGAAGGATTATTATTACACTATACTGCTGATTTAGTGTGAATGAATTACACTGTTTAAAGCTGATTTATAAGATAGAGATAAAAGAATGTGGATGTTTAAGTGTTTATGACTTGGTGGGGGCCACTGAGGGTATAAGAGTTCGTGCAATGGTCCGACATTTTGAGATCTGCAGGAACCCTCCCATGAATTGTTATTATAAAATGTGTACCTTTACTTTATGTCCCAGTATACCTGTGCCTGACATCACTCTGTCCTCCTCCTCTTTGACCCTCATTCCTTCATTCTTTGTAAAGCTTCTTCATGTTTCTGTCTCCTTTCAATCACAAAATGACACAAAATAAGTTTTATTAAACTCCATTTCTCTCCTCCATCACTGAAGAAAACTGGAGTTCTGTGTTTTCTCTGAGTTTAACAGATACATGTCCAAACAGCTAATGCTGGGTGTTTTATATGTGGCAGTGATTGAAGAGTACACAGTGAAACACTGTGTACTCAGTCCCAGAGTGTGGCGTGAATAAGCTACAATGTAGTGAAGCAGAGTAGAGGTTCAGGAGGTCTGCACTCAAATCTGTGAAACTATGATGAGCAGAGGGTTTGCAACACTTCTATTTAACAGGAGTTTACTCTTTTATTACACGTGGAAATGAACTGTACCTTTACTGTACCTTAGCACAACTATCTTCCAGGTAAGGGTAAGATCTACAAATGAACAGCTATTCCAAACAAACATCACACTCTGAAAGTCATTTTTTTTATCATGAGTGTGTGTTGTATTTCTGTGGAAGTTTTATTTTGAAATATCAAACTATCAGTCACTTTAAAGACACCCTGATGTTCTCCATGCAGCCACCAGGTGTCACCACCTCCCTCTGACTGTCTGCAGCCACGCTCACTCTTTCACACATTAAAACTTCATTGACCATCTTCAGGAACATTTGACATGACAGTGTGATGAATGTGCAAGCCACAGCCTCACAACCGCAGTCCTCTGACCTCAGGACTGAGAAGTTACAGAGCCTCAGGAGAGAAACCAGAGAGCTGCTGAAACACAGTAAACAGAGAAGCAACAGCGATACTTGGAGATTCACCTGATATGCAGTAGGTAACGGACTAGTCAGTCAGCATGAGCCTATGAATTCAGTACAGTCAGCCCAGGTGCTCCAAAGTGGCAGGATTCATTTGAACAAATAGCATCAAATCCTGAGATGTGCTTGTTCAAAGAAAAAACAAGATTATGTGATCAGATAAGCTCAGGTAGTATGATCTAGTTTTTAATCTGGATCAAACGTCCAGTTTGTGTTCTTCAAACCATTTAAAAAGGATCAGGATTACTGTGAACCCCACAGAGGGTCAGATTCAAACTGGATAACAAAGGAAAAATGAATCAAAGAAGAAAACAATAACAGGAAACAAACCACCACCATGTTTACACTTTGTATTATGTAGCATATTTCCACGATAATATAAATGCATACATTTATGTTGATGCATGTTTCATTAAAAAAAATTCCCCTCTTGGTCCATCCATCAAGCTCGGATCCTCTACCACAGCCCTGGTAGCTTGAGGGTCCTGGGTAGTATCTTAGCTGTACCTAGGACTGTGCTCTTCTGGACAGAGATCTCCGATGTTGTTCCCAGGATCCGCTGGAACCGCTCGCCTAGCTTGGGAGTCATTGCACCTACAACTCCGACTACCACTGGGACCACCGTGGAGTTTACTCTGGAGAATAGGGATGGGTACCGGTATCCGGTGCCATGATGGCACTGGTTCTGACATAAACGGTAGTAACCAGACCGAAAAGTTTTAATGAGTGCTTTATTTCGGTGCTTTTGTTTCCTGAGCTGTGATGACTTTAGATTCTAGCCAATCATTTTACGTTTCCGAGGATAGTAGGCGGGCCCAGGTACGTACGTTCTTTTAGAGCAGAGCTACAGATTAAAAATGCCCAAGGCGAAGCGATCAAAAGTCTGGCTGTACTTCACAGCTAAAGATGCAAACTCAGCAGCCTGCAACAAGTGCTTTAAGCTGATACTGTGATACTGTCAAAGGAGTAACACCTCAAATCCGATGAAACACCTGGCGACACATAGCGTTTTTTTTAAAAGCCAAGAAATGTGCCGTATTTGATAGCTTGCTGCGAGACCTCACACTGTGCACATCTACTGCGGGTGTGGTGCCTGTTATCGGACCCGGAGTTAGCAACATCTCCCAAAAACCCGAAGAGGAGAGTCCTGGCCCCTAGCCCTGTCAGCGTAGCAGAAATGATGACGGATGATGATGGCAGCAGCAGCCGTTCTTCTCTGAGTGAGTAGCTTAATGTTGTTCGTGTGTAATTTACGTTGAGTAAGCTAACCACGTTATTAAATTAATGCATGTAAGGTGAACTAGCAAACACCGTCGTAGTTACATGCGGCTGTCTTCTTGTTTGATGGCAGGTGCTCCCTTCACCCTGGCCAAAAAGGCTAAAATGACCAAAGAAAAAGTGGAAAACAGCTAAACATGAGAGGTTTTTGGACAAAGTTTGTGTTTTTCCATTGTTTAAGGACTGCTTACAGCCAAGAGTGATACCATATATGCCCCATAGCTGCAGAAAAGACTAACATTGTTATCTTTTTACAAAAAAACAGCTGAACATGAGAGGTTTTTGGACCAATTTTGTGTTCTCCATTCTTTAAGCACCGGTTTGAGCACCGTTTAAGCACCGGCACGGTTTCAAAAGTACCGGTTTGGCACTGGTATCGGATAAAACCTAAACGATACCCATCCCTACTGGAGAACAGTTGGAAGTTTACATCATTGTTCTGTTGCACTGGCTTCAGGTTAGTTTCAGATATCAGTTTAAAAGATGTATGCACACAGCTGTGAACAACAGTAACTGTCATCCTGACCTCATGTTTTACGTACAGACTCTGAGAATAATTTACTTGCAAGATAAAAATTATTTTGTATATTTTTGCACTTTAGCAATGGGGTGATATGTACAGTGGAGCTCAGACCAGACTCTAACAGAAGAAAACAATAGTCAAAAAAAAAGCTGCAGAAGCACAGAAAACATGATGGAAATAGAAACAAAACAAAGCAGAGAAAAAGAGATCAGAAAAAGAAAAGCTAAAAGAAAAAAATCCAGAAAGAGTGTTTCTTGGGACACAATGACTTGACAGACCAGATGCATGGTGGATAACGTTTTTCTAAAAATGGCCGACGGCTAAAGTAAACTTGACAAAGTAAGTAATGAGTTCTATGTAACTTATTTATGAAGCAATACAAATGTTTCCAATAAGGAAGAGCATGAAACATAACTTCAGCCTTTCTGAGCAATTACATCGATGGTGTACAGGGGTGGCTGTAGCTCAGGAGGTAGAGCAGGACTCCTACTAATCGAAAGGTTGGTGGTTTGATTCCTGGCTCCTCCAGTCTGCGTGCCAAGTATCCTTGGGCAAGATACTAACCCCGATGCATCCATCGGAGTATGAATGTGTTTGAATGTGGTTAGACAGCACTAAGTTTAGAGAAAGTCCTTGTGAGAATAAGTGTGACTGGGTGAATGTGGCATGTTGTATAGAGCGCTTTGAGTACTCTGGGAGATTAGAAAAGCGCCATACAAGAATCAGTTCATGGTGATGTGAGTTCAGTTATTTTGCTGACAAAGCTGGTTCAGTTCGTGGTGTCGAGTCAAACCGACATTTGTTTTAATGAGAAACTAGCTGATGGTTAAATATAGATACAGTTATCACATTGAGCCAAATTTAGTATTGCCAACATATTAAAAGAAAAATATTTGTCTCTCATATATAATACATCTTATTAACCCCGATTCTTTTGTCCCCATGATAGAACAGAGAAAACCCGACTCATAGTGGTCAAAACATTTTATATTTCTTTTTATTCACTCATCTTCCTGTAGAGAGAGACCCCTGCACAGCCCAAACGCCAGTTGCAGGATCTCTAACATTTGAAGCTCCACATGTGTCTTATATGGTGTTATTTCTGTAATGTGACATATGCCAGTCTTTCTGCCTGTGTCCTTCCTTAAGAATAGAGCCATCCTTCCACTGAGACTGTTTCTGATGAGGCTTCATTGAGCAGTAGATGATCCCTCAGCTCATCTAATCGTCCTCTTTCTAACACATGACTGTTAGAAACTGTTAATCTGCTGCAGCTCTTTAACTCTTCCACTTCTTTTTTTTTGTAATTGTTAGATTTGCATTGTGATTGTCATTTATGCTTAGAAATATTTACTCATATATGCTTAGAAGTATATAATCATTTGTAGATTGAAAGAATGTCTCATCCCAGGAGGTCTGTAACAACTCTGTGTAGCATGAAGAGGGGAGTGCATTCACTCCTCTCCAGAGTGTTCTGGCATAGATCACACACCTCCTAGGAGAGGTCGTATCTTCTCTTGCTGATATATGGTATAGCAAACATACGTATATCTGTTTGAGTCTAAGAGCCTTTTGTTCAGATGTACCGTTAGACTCCTGGCACCAGCTTTGGGGAGTCTTCATGGGGTCATATCTCGACCACACACACACACACACACACACACACAAGGTATACGTCATATGTTAATGAACCTATGCATATTCATGTAACCACAATAAAAGAGCAGTGTTACGGGGGAACGGACGAGAGCAACTGAGGTCAAGCGAAGGAACGGCGCCTGTCCAGTTCTCTCCCGTGCACGTGAAACATAAAGAATGTTGCCTACTCGTGTCTTGCTTTGCTGTGTAATTACATTGCCTTCAACGTTCCAGCAGATAGGTTCAAGCTACAAACCTATCATTAATTGGTCCTTCGACGCCGGATCCCTGGAGTCGGCATTCACCGAGGAGAGAACCCTGACGTCAGCGAGACGTGAGAATTTGTCATCGGGCCGGTGGATTAGCTGTCCGTTTTCTCTCCTCGACGAATGACGATCGGCGGGATCCGAGGCTGATATTACACGCTAAGCAACACCGAGTAAGTTTAGAGTACATCTCTATAACTGTACGTCTTCGCCGGCTGTGTGGGGCGTTGTTCGTGGCCGCTTAGTGGGGCTAAAATTCGCCGTCTTAGTGGGGCGATGTACAAAACCGCTCAGTGAAGTTGTTGTACAGAAGCATTAAGTCGCAGAGTTGCGCAGTTCGAACTTTTTTGGTTCGCCGTCTTAGTGGGGCGAAATACGGACCGCTTTGTGGGGTCCTGTAATACATTCTCCGCCGCTCAGTGGGGCGTTGAGAAGTTCCGCGGAGTCCAGACTGTGCTGGACAATAGGCCTATTTTGTGTTGTTGTTGTTGTTGTGTTGAGTGTGTTTGTGTGAATGACTGCGGAGTAGAACATGTGGTCTGTGACGCTGACTGTTGTTGTTATCATTGGTTCCTAAGCAACCAAGAGTGTGTCCGAGCGTGACAGACTTTTATGCTGGACTTCGCTCCTGGCAGCGCAAAGTATTTAAAAAAAAAAGAAGTGATGGCTCCTTAGCTGCGCGGGTTCACGCGAGCACGGTCGCGCGGGTTTCACGCGGACCTGAGCCGTGCGGTTAATCGCAGTCTTATAAATGGAAGAGATTAAGTTTTCAGGAAAACACAGCAGCTTTGAAGAGCGTGTGGAGAAGGCCAGCTCACATCAGCAGCAGTTAAGCTATGCTCTGGTGAATGGCTTTCCCCCACCCCTTGCTGACACAAAATGTTTAGATGATTCTTTAGATTGCCCTGATCAACAACAGCCTGTGCTCCAGACCATTACTTTAACCAGTTGCTAAAAGTAATCTGCATTAAGCTTAAGGTTGCTCAAATTCAGTACAATAACATATGAGATGAAGTAAAATAGGCAAATATCTTAACTAATGAAGTGCATAGAGGCACTTAACCTGTTTGTAAGACTGCCATCCTATTATGAGCCATTGTTGAGATATAGAGCACACCTGTGAAAACAACTATTATGCTGAACCCTGTGTGAAACGGCTGAAAACTACATGATGGAAAAGCTGAAAATGTAAGTCTTTGCCGCTGTGGGCAAAGCACCCAACCACTGTGTGAGGTTGCGTTGCGGTCTCTTCTGAGCTGATGTGCAAGCTACACATTATCAGATCGGGAGCTGGCTGAGAACTCATCAAAGAGAGGGAAACAAAACTATGATAATTACGATAACTGGAGTGTGCAGCGTATCCGTGAGTTCAGCTTCTTCTTTCAGATGCGCAGCAGTTTTCCTGGATCTTGATTCATGTGTGTAGAGTGTTCATAGCATCAGCATCATGATTTTGTTTATTTGCTTTGTTGGGTTGAAAAATAATTAAATAAACTTGTGATCATACTTATGGATCACCATGGCACATATCATCAGCCATATGATTTATTTATGCAGATGAGAAAAAGTGAGTGTGAATGTGCCTGACGTCGCAGTGTGTGTGCGTTGTGTAAACGTAATTGTCTCCAATTGTGAGAGCGGTGATTCTGCAGGTCACCAGCTAGTGTAAAGAAGAAAAAAGAGTAAAAAGGAGACAAAATCTACATTGTAGACGGAAAATAATCATAGGAAAAAGGTTTTGTGTTTATCAGCCAAGAACAACTACAATCTCACTTTCTGCTTTTAAGAAAGGAGAGTTCACAAAAAACAGAGAGAGAGTTCTGTGTGTCGGTTAAGTAATGAGAATAATGATCAAAATGTCTCAGTGTGTCACTTTCAGATGACAAGCAGACCCGGATCAATTTCCCATATGCAGCAGTCGGAAGAAAGTTATAGTTTAACATCATTGGAAACATTCAGGCCAATTTCTGGCTAACTTATTTACAGCTCCATGTGTCCCTCATCCTCACAAGTGAGCTCTCACTCCTCCCTGAAGACAAGGAATGCAGCTCCAAAGAGCAATAACATGGCAGATAAAGAGACAGCAGCAAAGTCCTGAGCAAAGAGACCCAGCAAGCAGCAGCAGTGTGGACAAACAGCAGTGGAGAAGAAGAGCAAACCATCATCCTGATTGGATGAGTGACACTGTGTTTCCAGCAAGCTGCAACTTCACTGTGCCTGTGAAGAAAACTTTTGAAAAGAACCTATGAGGAGACTGTTGGAGTTTGACATTTGCCACTTTCGGAGTAAAATGGCAAGAAGAGACAGTGGAACGCAGGACAAAGCTGAAGAAGAACTGCCGGCTGTTGGACTGTTGAAGTGGGAGAGGACAACAGAGTGAGAGCAGGTGAGAACACAGAGGAAAGCTGTTGTTTAATGTGGGAAATCAAAATTTGGGTTAGCAAACCTGGGGAAAAGAAAACTGACTGCTTAAGTGGAAAATTGTGAAGGAATCTGAACCACTGCAAAAAGAAACATATACAAAATCACACACATAAGCAGAACATGCATTAACCCTACTAACACAAACACAAGAGAGCCCATGAAGATTAGGCAGCATCTTGAGCATGTGAGTCTGTTTATCATCTTGTCCAAGTTACTTAGTGTGATGCAAAGATCAGTGGACTCATAGCACATTAGTTGAAAATGATGTTCAATTAATAGCAGAGAAGTGTGTAGGAAAGGCAGCTTTAAGAACATGCCCTGCTGGAGATGCAGCTCCACAGGCACATTGATTAAACCTGCCTAATAACACAAACATACATGCAATGAAAATCAGCGTGTTATTTCTCATCAGTGTTAAAATAGTGTCAATTTAACAGACACTGGTTATCAAATGCTGAATTTATCCAATGCTGACAATTAACTAACTATGTTGCAGGACAACAGTTTAATTTTTGTGGGAAAAAAAAAAAAAAAGATTCTGGGTTGACCAACCAGTGATCAGACAATAAATTTAGTTGGTAATATAGTAAATTGGGGGATGCTTTCTGCCTGATTGATGCAGCACAAAATATTTTACTGTATGAGGGAAAATTCTATTTTTGTGATAATATTTTGAACATGCATTTCTGTTGTCCTGTCATCTTAGTGGGTTAATAACTGATATGCAAATTGGTTGATGGTTCTTAGATTAATGAAAGGTGATTGAATTCTAGCACGAGTGAATGGGATGTGTTGGAGTTTGTTAGAGTGGAGACTCTAAAACACTGAGTTTCCTGTTGTGATGTGCAAGTGAATCCTGCACCCAAATACCAAACTCTGAATACATGAGAACAAACTTCTTTTGCGAAATGCATGACAACATGTCACATGTTTTATGATGATGGGGAAAAAGGAAAACTAAATAAAATTTGTGGCCTAAATGAGTAAAAAGTACAGTCCTGGGGATTAAAATTCATAGCTAATGAGACATGAGGCTTATGTTGTGTGTTGTGCAGCTGATGGTTGGGTTTGAATTAATCTAGCTGATGATTTTTCTTTTGTTGTGAAGTTGAGCCTGCCAATTAGTATGATGGTATGATAAACCATGCTAATGGTATGATTTACCCTCCTGAGATGAGGAGTGTGTGCCATGACTTAACGAGGCCTTTTTATTTTGATACTTTCACAGTGCACTGAAAGTTTTATTGATAATCTCTGTTTGAGCAGGTCTGCACGATTAGAACAGAAGCGCTATACGACACGTCGTCGAGGAAATTGTTGCAAGTGAGTTTCTCCACATTAAAATGGGCTCCGGAGAAAGTCACTTATATGGGACAATTAGAAAATAGGTCCCTACCCAAAAAAGGATTAAGCGAGATAATCCAATATAAAGTTCTTCTTTTCTTTTTGAAATGACGTCATTTTGCTGAGAAGTGGAAATGAAAATGCGACAATAATTCCCACTGTCAGCAAAGAAAGAATGAATGTATGAATGAATGAGTGAGAGAAAATAAAACTGACTGACTGGTAAAAGCGGACAGAAGCTGACAGACTGACTGACATCACTGTGCGAAGTTAACCCCCACCTGACAAAGGTGCAGATGAATCTATGTGTGTTTCTTTTTACAGGAGCGGAAAGATGACGGCAACATTCGAGGTTGCGTGATGATTTAACCTTTTAAATGCCACTTTCTGTGTCTGTGCATCTACCAGGGGTGTTATTCACTACCTTGTGTTGCTCACAGAGGTGACTGTGAGAAAGTGTGTATACACCTGCGCAGCGCTAACATTTCTACAGCATTACAGTCTTCGTGTGATTTGATCATGTGATTTATACCAGGATAGCTGGTTGATGTCTTCTACTACAGGATTTCTGGGTTCATGTGTGAAGAAAACTGTGTTTAGAGGTTATGAGTTGGTGATGCTGTTACACTGTGTTGTTGGAGAAATGTGAAGGTTACTTTGACGATGTGAATAACATGTAAAACATTCCCTGTGTTGAAACTAGTGCCACTTCTGTCCACAGCTATGGTCTTTATGGTCTTTTTACAGCACCTCTGGACCCTGTCAATTTGTGCCTGACCTCCAGGATTGTCCGTGTGTTGCTAATGTTTGTTTGTCTAAGAGTGCATGTAGAGGATTCAGCAGAGACGGACAAGTAACATGAGAAAGCAACTAAGAGATGCAGTGTTTGTGGAATATGGGGCTCATTAGCTGGCCACTACTGAGCTCCTAGTGTTAAATACATGGAGTGACTTTGCTTCAGGGAAGTCACCAATTACATTAATGTTAACTGAGTGCATGGGATGATCCATGTCTGAGGCAAATTATGGCAATAATTGTAGTTTACTGATTTGAGAAAACCTGCACATGATTCTTGTCCTGTTGATGCTGAGTGCTTTATTACTCTAATGATACAATTGTTTATAGGTGTGAAGTTTGATTTTACTTCCAGATCTTGTTTTCCAGGCCATGATGGTGTGTATGCAGGCTCCAGACAGAGCCAGGTTTTAAGCAAACTTAATATGCAAAACACACTAACATCTTTTATTGCAGGGTTATGGAGCTGCTCCAGAGGAGATGCCCTGATGTTGCCTGGGACGTAATCTAGCTAACCTTTTTCTTTAAGACAGGAATCTGGGTTTGATGAGTTGACTCATGGGAGTGTCCATGCGTCAAGAGGAGGGGTCCAGAATTATTATGTTTTTATGATTTTTGTGTGATTAACAGTTCATTTACGGGTATTAAACCTATGCAAGTGGTGCATCTGTGTTCAGATGAGGCTTTGATGGTCCATAAATGAAGCTCACTGAACTAACTAACTTGTGTACTTCACACACATGGAGAGATGCCAAACTGCCTTTCACTGTTCTTGTAACAGTGACAATAAAAAGCTATTCTATTCTATTCTATTCTATTCTATTCTATTCTATTCTAAAGAATGTGGTTTGATGGTTTACATGCTCTCCAAATAGAAGTTTTTCCTCCTAGCAAGGAAATACAGGTGCAGCAGTCAGAGTATTGCTGAAAGGAATCTCCTGAGAAGTCTTCTGAGGCCCAGTGAGAAGCAAGAACCATTCCAGGCATAGCTGACAGTCCAGGCAGTGGTTGAGGTCAAAGGTTGAGCTGTTTGGGGCCCATCATGAGATCAGACTTTGGAGCCACAGCAAGGACCACGAAGCTGCGTTGGAATGAGAGCTGTGCCAAGGGGGCTTTCCAGAGGCCAACAGAGGAGATTGTGGACGACAGACGGGCACCTGAAGGATGAGGGGAGCGTGCCAAGCTCCACCGACAGCGCAGGGGGAGTCCAAGGATGACATCATGATTCTGTGAGAAGCACAGGAACCAGAAGCTATGGTGGTGATGACAGCACTTTCCTAGGAACATCACCTAATTCTGTGTCACTATACTGTGCACACGATGAAACTCTGAAGACTGCTGGGATCATACCAGCAGTAAGATAACTGGATCCAGCACCCTTTCCACAGAGGGTTTTTCCTGCAGAGGATGGACAATGGAGGAGTCATAAATATCCCCCACAGGACGGAGTCCTGAAGTGAGGTGATGGGGGTTGGCAGAGGCCATAAAACTAGAGTGCTGAAGAGGTCTGCAGCTTTCACGATAGCTGAGACCCATGTTGACAAACAACAAACTCAACTGATATGTTTGAATGTCTATTCTACATACATTTGGACTCTGGTTCTATGGACGGTGATGGAAACAACTGGAAGACACATTTATGACGCCCTGCAGAACTTAAACCACTCTGCAGAGAGACGTGCGATTTACAGGTCTTGCAGAGGAGCACCACCAAGCTGGAGTGTTTTTGAAAATGTTAATTTCTCTTTTGACCATTAACAATTCATCTGTTTACTTGTAGGATGCAGTTTATCATTGAATGAGATCAATGAGAAATTGGATAACTGCTAATATATCTGTCAAACTGTGTACGTTTACATATGCTGAGTATAAAAATGTTTGCATTGACACTGTCAGAGATGACGGGATCATAACTGGGTACTTTTCTAGCATAATTGCCAAAAGGGGGGAAATGTTAGATTTGCATTGTGATTGTCATTTATGCTTAGAAATATTTACTCATATATGCTTAGAAGTATATAATCATTTGTAGATTGAAAGAATGTCTCATCCCAGGAGGTCTGTAACAACTCTGTGTAGCATGAAGAGGGGAGTGCATTCACTCCTCTCCAGAGTGTTCTGGCATAGATCACACACCTCCTAGGAGAGGTCGTATCTTCTCTTGCTGATATATGGTATAGCAAACATACGTATATCTGTTTGAGTCTAAGAGCCTTTTGTTCAGATGTACCGTTAGACTCCTGGCACCAGCTTTGGGGAGTCTTCATGGGGTCATATCTCGACCACACACACACACACACACACACACACACACAAGGTATACGTCATATGTTAATGAACCTATGCATATTCATGTAACCACAATAAAAGAGCAGTGTTACGGGGGAACGGACAAGAGCAACTGAGGTCAAGCGAAGGAACGGCGCCTGTCCAGTTCTCTCCCGTGCACGTGAAACATAAAGAATGTTGCCTACTCGTGTCTTGCTTTGCTGTGTAATTACATTGCCTTCAACGTTCCAGCGGATAGGTTCAAGCTACAAACCGATCATTAATCTCTTAGTTTCCTCATTTTTTAAGGTGGCACTGCACACCAAATCCAAAGTCAACATGCTGTTATATAATGGACTTGAACCTGTAATGGATTTTGATTTAAACCCATCTAAGCAAGGTCGTGGATGATGATGAGCAAAGAAATGATGGCGGAGGTCGTGGATGAAGACCCGGACAGCTGTGATTGGCTCCTCGTATATAGCCAGTGTTGGGACTAACGCGTTATTAAGTAACGCGTTACAGTAACTACGTTATTATTGTGGTAACGAGCACGGTAACTAGTTATTATGCCAAAACCAGGAACGCGTTACTCATTACTGGGATTTAGATAGGCTCGTTACTCGTTACTTCGTGTGGTGGATATCGCAGAGCTTCCACAGATTCAATAACATTAGCAAGTGGTGGAAGCCAGCAGGTGGATGAAGGAAAAGGGAGGCAAGAGGAGAGACCCGAAGCGGCCGCCGGTCCGCGTGTCAGGTGAACTGAACTTCAGGTAAGAAGTTATGACCTGCAGTCTATCTGGGTCAGATATAAACCAAGTTTAGGTGGAGTTTATTTTCGGTATGATGACTTTTTCGTACTGCGTGCTAGCTTGCATGACGGAGTTTCTATACAGCTGTGTGGGTGCTATGTTACTGATGTTGAACTTTATTTTGTTCATACGGTTAATTATTAGAGTTGCCAACCGTCCCCTAAAAAACAGAATCGTCTGGTATTCAGAGAAAATATTACGCGTTTCGTACTGAGGTGAAAAGCAACACAGTTTGTCCCGGACTTCAGCTACAATGAAAAAGACACAAAGCTGAAGCTGCACAGCTGCCTCTTCTTCTCTCATTCTCTCCTCTCCCGTTTCTACTTCAATCACGAAACTGACCAATGATCAGCTGATCGGCTTTTCTCTCTTGTTTATTTATCGCCCACTTTGCGCCAGAAAGAGGAAACCAGCGGATGTGGCGTTAAACAACAGCAGCACGTTTAAGCTTGATCAGCTGTTGTTAGAATTTATTTAATATTAATTTCTAGTATCAGCTGTTTGCTGGAGCCACAGCTGTAAAGCTGCTGGTCATGATATCGGTTTGGTTATCTGGTGAGAGGGAAACATGCAGATGAAACCAGGAGATGTCCTTACTGAATCATCAGAGCTGAACAGGTGATGGAGAAACAGGTTTACCTTTTAGGTGACATGAATGAGTTGAAGGGAAGTTATGAGCTGTTTCTGAGAGACAAATAACACCAGCATCCTTTACTACGTAGCTGACAGCTGGTAACTGTGCAGGGGTGGATCTAGCAAAGTGTTGCCAGGGGGCCAGGTAGGGCATTAACAGGGAAAGGGGGGCACAAGGAAATACTTTTCTTTATTATTCTCATTTAAAATGTCTCGCTTTAAAAAAAAATAATTATCTGAGTCTTACAACAAACAATTGATAGATTGATACATATATACCATCAGAACAGTGTACATCACTGTCACAACAGTGTTTATTTTCATTCAAAGGCTTTATGATTTTTCCTATAATGGTGGGCCGGTCTCTAGTCAAAATGCCCGGGACTATTTTTTTGTCCCAGTCCAGCTCTGTATGCAGCTCATCTGCAGTCTGGTGTTACCTACATCTTCCTATTCAGAAGGCAGAATTTCCAAGTTCTGAGTACAATCAAAAGCACCACGACTGCAGTTTTTGTGTTGGATGTAAAAAGCAGGCTAGAATCATGGCGGCGGTCAACGACGGTCCAGGCGTGGGATTTCTCTCGTGGAAATGTGCACATTATTTTTTCCTTTCTATTGGTATGTGGCACAGTGCACTTGTGGCAAGTAAGCAAGCTAGAAGACTGGCAATCTTGCTGGGTATCCAGTTACGGAAGCAACACATTAACAAGAGAATTCTGAGTAAAACCAAAGTTACTTTCCCTAGTAACTAGTTACTTTGAAAGTAACGAGTAACTTGAAGTAACTGAGTTACTTTTTTAGAGAAGTAACTAGTAATGTAACTAAGTTACTAATTTAAAGTAACTTACCCAACACTGTATATAGCAGAGTGAGGTTGTGTTTGCACATTATTATAAAACCATGTTCACTATATATTTTAGCTGCAGACAATAACAAATATTTGTTTTGCTGTGGTGATGTTATTCCACTTTGGTAAAATGGGAAAACCATCATTTCTTGCTGTTATTCACACATTATTCCAAAACCCTCAACACAAGCCTTGTAGTCCAACCATATAAAGACAAATAAATAGTTGTGTTTGTAACAGCTCATGAACATGAATCATTCCACATTACTTTAAAAATCATTGTAAACTAAACTGGAATAAATGAGTGTTTGTTATAGTTTTGCCTCAGCTGTTTATACACAGTGTTTCAGTTCTTATCAGAGACCGTCCCACATGTGTTGAACCTTTAGCTCTGTTGTAAGCGTGTTGTTAGATCAGGTTTCCCTCATTTAAAAAATAATCTCTCATTAGAAATGGATATGATGTCTAACGGTGTGTTCACACCGAACGCGATAGATGCGAGCGAAAATGCCCCAAATGCCCCTAATTTGACGCGTGCACATTCGCACCTCAACGCATGTCTATGGCAAGCCATTAGTGCCAAAATTCGCCACTTTTCTAACCCGTTTGATTAAGAAATGGCGTAAAAAAAACACCATTTAATTATTCAAAACGCCAAAAAAAACGGCGTTCTGTTTCGACAAACGCCGTTTTTTCCGACTCTCACATGGCGCCCTGAACGCACCATCCGAGTGACGTAAAAAGCGGCGTTCAAAGACAGACGGAAACGCTGTTTTTCCGCCACTCAGCAGAAAACGCCGTTCAAAGATGCATAAAAACAGCGGTTTTTACGGCGTTCTGTGCCAGCTGTAACGGCGTTTAAAACGGCGTTTTAAACGGCGTTCTGTGCCAGCTGTAACGGCATTTAAAACGGTGTTTTATTAAAATTATGCAGGGCACTCCCCATGGTTCCCTCATCCAATTACTTTCA
>CAKLIZ010001209.1:8313-24847 GCA_922035795.1 Oreochromis mossambicus
AAAAAAAAAAAAAAAAAAAAAAAAAAGATCAGGTAGCTGTGATTGAGCAGCAATGTAAATCCAACTATTTTCACGGTTGTTGTGGTCATGATAATTTTGTGATGCCACATCGAAAAGGCTCAGATGAGCTTTCCAAAGTTCTACAAATTGTGCCTCCATCACTTGTGTCCAGATCACACGCTGCACCGCCGTGCTGCTCCGTCTTTTTCACCGATGTTTATATGTTTGCGCGTGAGCAGTGTGAGCGGCTGCGGCGACACCCTCACGAGCGATTGATGATCGGGAGCTGGTCGTGAGGTGTTAATCGCTTCTTGTTACCCCACGTATACTACACGATGCACGATGAAGGCCAAAATCGGGCCGATCACCAAATCGGTCACACGACTCAAAAATCAGCTCAAAATGGGCCAAAAATCGCACAGTTTGAGCCCAGCATTAGACCAGCAATGTCTGTTCCCCTCAGAGAAAGAAAAAAAAGGCTGCAAAAGTACTGGGAGGAATGGGAAAAGGAAAACACCTGGCTGGAAAAAGTGCACGACAACACCTATAAAGCGCACTGCACTGTGTGCTGGCGCACTTTTTCCATAGGCATGCTTCTAATGGTGGGCACATGAAGAACATGAGGGGCGTGAAAGCTCGGGGAACCCTTAACCAATTTTTTGTCCACCAGGCCACGGCAGAAGCAGATATGGTATGTAAACACTGATTTGTTTTTTTAAACCCTCTGGTTAAGGTTAATATGGGCATGTGCAGTGAATATCAGCGCTATGTGGCCAGAAGTGCGATAATATAATTTATTTTGTGTAATAAACAACTGCAAGGATAGATGATTACAACAAATAGATGACTAATACATAAAAGTAATACATAGATGAATAATGATGATGAGTTATGATGCGTAATCATGGGAACAAGCGGGTTTACAAACGGGAGCAGCTGATTAGCATTAGAAAAGCTGAAATAATACCTCAACTGAAGCCAAATGTACTAAATGCACTATATGTGCACTGTTACAAGAATGTTTTTCGTTCTATTGTTTTCTATTAATTTATATAATTTTAAGTTAAGCAGGACAGAGTTCTTTTAAAGAAAGATTTACTTATATTCTCAAAAGTTAAGCATGACAGGCTTCTGTTTAAGAAGGAGACCTTTTTTATTGTGTTAATGATGTCATTTTGAGCTAAAAATAAATGGCTGAATGATCATTTGTTTCATATCACAAAGAATATGCATCTCCTTAAATCAACTTCAAGTCAAATGGTTAAAAAAATAACTTCACACACACACACAAAAAAAAAGAGCTAAAAAATTCACCGCACTGGGAAGGGTGAAGACAATTGGGTTGCCCGGCCCTGGCCACGATGTGTCCCTTATTTATTTTTCAGGGAGTTGGCAACCCTAACTGTACAGCACTTTAGTCCAGTGTACTGAATGTTTTTAAAGTGCTTTAGAAACATTTTTTTAAGTTTTCTTGGATTTGCAAATTTGCAATTGCTGTATTTTTGTAAGTCTTTAACATTGAAAAAAAATCCTTTTGATCCAGACAGTTAGCTATATCATGTATTAACTCAGTAGCTAAAACCTCAGTATTTTAAATGTAAGCTTACCTTGTTCAGAAATCAGATTTAACACGCTGTTCTAAGAATCCTTCAGATACAGTAATGCCAAATAATACTTTTTTCTGCCCAAAAAATGTCTATTTGATGCAAAAGACTGCTAGCTTGTTTGTTTTTCAAAAAGTGTTCATAGGGAGTGTAAAATGTTCAAATGCAGTTTTAAATAGTTTTTTTAATCCACTCTAAAAAAAAATCCTCGAGCATTTGCATCGTATTTTTATGAACGAAAAGTGTTTGAAGTAAAGAAATTGAAGTAAAAAAAAAAAAACACTACACTCATTACAAATTTAGTTGATTAAATACAATAAGAAGAGTTTTTTTTCCACAGAACTTTATTGAACAAATGAACACAAAAAGCGAAAAGTCTTTCAAAAAATACATTTTTCAGCAGTAACACCATAACAGAATATCTCAAAAACCGTAGCTGCACAAATGCTAATTTTACCTGCACAAATCAGCACAAACATAGCACTAAAAAAGTAGAAGATTTTGGTCTGTTTTGGAGCAGTCTGGGGGGATGGTGACCCTTGAATGACCTATAAAATAAAGTTTAATATCTCAAAAACTAGGGATGCAACGATACCAATTTTTTCAAACCGATACGATACCGATACTTGGATCTGAGTACTTGCCGATACTGAGTACAAAAACCGATACTTCTACCACACACAAGTTAAACTTAACCAGTAGTAAAGAAACGAACCCAGACAACTCTTTAACACAAACGAAACGTTTACTGAACGTAAGGACAAATACTGTACAATACATCCCTTTTTTAAACTCAAATGATATTCCAATTCCTTAACCAAATGAAATACACTGTATAAATGAAATAATTCCCTTTCAAATTATATTAAACAACCCAACTTATGTTATCACCTTTTGGTAAGTTACTCACTAATATACACTCCAAAACACGTTATATAAATCCACTAAACATACAATATTCACACATGGGCCCCACACACACTCACATTCACACTTGTTGCAGGCCTGTTTGCTGCTCACGCCGGACGATGGAGAAAAATCCTTTTCTCCCCAGTAAGAGCACAAAAGTCTGACTTACAGTTCCTTTGCTCGGTAGGTCGCCGTTCACCAGTCCCACACTAAATCCACTCCCTGCGGACCCGATGCTGTCTCCACAGCGCGTTAGCCGGTCACTGTCCAGCTCTCCGACAGTCCATAGCGGCTGCCTCCGTGGCGCAGCCAAGCAGTCTGGGCTAGCCTTTAGCCTCGGCGGTCGTAGCTGGAAACACAGTTTTCCACGGTGGTGCGACCATTGAAACAAAAAGTCACTTCACCCACACTCTGTTGCGAAGCTCTCACACGGTTAACTTTCTAGTCACACACTCTTTTGTGCTAGTTAAACTCAGTAAAACTAGCCGAGTCTCTCACTTTGGTTCAGCTAACCTCGTGCATCTCTCCATGCTGTTCTCTTCTCCTCCTCCATTGCAACAGATACACAGGTCCCGTTTTATGCTACCTTCACGGGCCTCCAGAAAATTAGAATTCTGAACAATATTTTAACTCCCTTCAGAGTAACATACCATAAAATAAGACTTTATGATTAAAGTTTGATTGCTCTAATTACCTGTATTTACCTTGTGATATATTACAGGACAAATTACATTCAGGGTACAGTTACATCACATAACATAAACTGTGAACACCTTATGTTACCGTGGCGTTTAAGTCCATGGGAATTATGAGTATCTACTCCCAAATTCCCATCCGGGCTACATTAGTATCGGTTCATGGTATCGGCTAACTTTTACGAGTATGAGTACACACACATTTTACAGTATCGGCCCCGATACCCGATACCAGTATCGGTATCGGTGCATCCCTATCAAAAACCGTAGCAGGACAAACACTAATTTTACCTGCACAAATCTGCACAAACGTAGCTCTAACCGCTTCGTCTATTTGCCTTTACGTTTCAAGTGGGTGGGGGGTCAGCTTCACTCTGCTGCAGAACTCAGGTGGTGAGGGTGGGTAGGTGCATCTCCGACAGCATCACCATCAGCACGGGAGCGCCACAGGGGTGTGTCCTCTCGCCACCGCTCTACTCCCTCTACACTTCAGACTGTGTGGCCACCCACCCAATATCATTGTGAAGTTCACTGACGACACAGTGGTGTTGGGCGCCATCTCCAACAACAATGAGGTGGCCTACATGGATGAAGTGAAGAATCTGGCATCGTGATGCCGGGACAACCAGCTCCAGCTGAACGTCGGCAAGTCCAAGGAGCTGATGGTGGACTTCCGAAGGAGTCAGCACAGAGAATACAAGCCCATTATCATTAATGGAGCTCCAGTGGAGAGTGTGCAGTCCTTCAATTATCTTGGTGTCCACATCTCCTCAGACCTGATAGTCTACCCACATTCAGGTCCAGACCAAAAAAGCTAGGCAGTGCCTGTACCACCTATGACAACTGAGGAAGTTCAGGGTCTCTCCAGTGATCCTCAGGACTTTTTATACAGGCGCTGTGGAGAGCATCCTCACACAGAACATCATATCCTGGTTTGGAAACATCTGTGCCAAGAAAAAAGCTTTTCAGAGAGTGATCCGTATGGCAGAACGCTGCTGCAGGACTGCTCTCCCTACCCTACAGGATATTTACGTCAGAAAATGCTGGACTAGAGCAACTGAGATTTTGAAGGACCCTTCATATCCCAGCAACGAACTGTTCCAGCTTCTGAAATCAGGCAGAAGGTTCCGCACCCTCTGAACAAAAACAGAGAGGCTCAAGAGGAGTTCTTATACTCATTCACTGTATATAAAGTTCTGTCTGTCTCTCTCTTTTTTCTTTGCACAGTCAAGGAGCGTATCAGGTCACATTTCACTGCGTGTTATACCTGTATAACCATGCACGTGACAAATAAAGAATCTTGAATCTTGAATTGAAAATGTGGCAAAGACAGAATGTAATTGTGTTGTACAAAAGCTCACTAAATGTGTTCCAAATAGAACTAATGGATTTCACCAAAGTCCAAATGAATGAGTGAGATATATGAACAAGAACTGTGTGTCATTATATTTGTGTGTGCTGTGTGTGTGAAACTAACACAACTCATACTGCATCAAAGTGTTGCTGCACAGGGGTCACTCACTTCATAGTTGTGTGTCTGCAGGTGCGCCTGTCGCACCAAATATCTTTTGCTGTGGCTGTTCCACAGCTGCAGCCCCAGGATGTATAATCTGCCCGACAACAGGCTCTGATAGGCCCGTTTAAACAGTCTGACCGCAGACATGTGATGGTGTCTTACTGACCCCTCCCACTCCAAGCTTCCTGCTCTTTGTGGTTGTTTGTGCAGCTTTTTAAAGCTCTGAACTCGAGCCTGTGCTGGACTGTTTTTAAATCCCACTCCTGCTGAATTTCTGTCCATTACCACCCACTTCTGCTGTTTTTGTGTGTGACCCCTCCCACACCTGCAGATATACTGTATGATGAAATAACTTTCTATGCACTGAATGTGTTATTTCAGAAGAAGAAGAAGAGAATCAATAAAAACACAAATACATAGCAGCAATAATCAGATGTACAAATATCATATTATTGTGAACAAGAGCAGCTTAAAAACCAAAGAAAACCCTGAGACACATTTCAAAGAAACACATTCAAACTTGCTGAACATCACAGTGAACACGATGGCTCTCAGGACCCGCTGTCTATTTTTAGCTGCCCGTTCCCGCCCGCAGCTCCTGCAAGATTGGCGTTGGGTCCCAGTCCCAATGCAGGGCTCTACTTTGAACATCCAGAGTGTTTGTAGTGACCAAAAGAGCCATCATAGTCTCTGCTGTTACGCAGCATCTGTAGGTGGAGTTATCAGAAAGCAGCACAAAGCAGAGCTTCAGTCAGACGTCTCCGTGCTTCAGTCTGTGGCTGGTGTCCTCACCAAGTGTTGTTCCTGCTGTTTGAGGTGGATGAAGCTCCTGAGATGGAGCTGTGAAGGAGCACAAACACCTTCAGACTGTTTCTCACATAAATGGAGCCAGAGTGCAGATGTGTTCCTGATGTTCACTCATTTGATGTTTGGAGGATCAGTGAGTTCAAGTCCACACTGAACCTCTTTAAACAAATGTCACAATACGGCTGTGTGCAGGCAAGAGAAGGACCCAAACGCAAACTCGCAGAGACAAAGGTAAACTCAAAAAACACAGCTTTATTGCTGGTGTAGGGGGACAATACAAACAATACAAAACTAAACTGGGAAAACTAAAGCACAAGGAGCCACAGGGAAAATCGCACAGCTATGAGGGGGGACGCAACACTGACAAAGAATAACATGGGGCTTAAATACACAGAGGGATAACGAGGGGGAATGAGCCACAGGAGGAGAGCACAGCTGGGAGTAATTACGCAGGACGAGACAAGGGAAGCAAAACTAGAAACATTAACATAGGACAGACTGTGAAAGTAAAACAGGAAACACACTGACTGAACTCAAAACATGTAAACTTAGCCGACTGTGGAGACAGAACATAGAGACCTGAAACATGGGACAGAAAGGCACAGTAGACATAATGATGCCACAGGGGAAGAGTAAAACAAAACACAGAAGCACAGGACCTCTTTCAAAATAAAATAGGAAACAATGAAACACTGACATGACTACATGAACTTGACAACATACGAAACAGACATGAATCACATGAAGGATAAGGGAGACTTAACACAAGGGTTGAAAACACAAGGGGAATATAATAAGCAAATGAACATAGAAAACCTAATGAGCTTAAACATACACTATAAACATCAAAATGAACTAAAACCCAAAACGCTGGGTCATAAGACCCAGGATCGTGACAACAAAGTCACAAAGCAGCTATCCAAAGCACACTTATTCTACTTTGTATTTTCTACTGACTTTTACTTGCATTTCATTTGGACTTTTTCTTTGGCTTCACTTCAGTTTCAGTGAGTTTCCTCAGATGATTTTCTTCTTTCACTTTAGTTTGGATTCTTTCAAATGTTTCCTTTTGATTGGTTTCAGTCTCACTTTGAGTCTTTGTCCTTGATTTTGTGTGGAGGGCAGATTGATGAACATCAGTGCAGGAATTAGAATAAAAAGAGAACTTTATGAAACCAGAGACTCACAGTCTTGTAGACGTCCAGAGTCTCAGTAAACATGAGCATTAAAGCCTCATCAGGCGAGCTGGAATCACATTTTTACCAAACTAACAAACACTCAGACTCAGGAGATTTCCTCTACATTTGATCGGATTTCACTGTTTATTCTGATTTTACTCATTCAAATGTTTTCCACACTTTCAGTGCTCAGAGTTGAGTTGAAGGTAACATTGGTAACCATGAGTCTGTTGCTTTGATCCTCATTTTTCTGATGACTTTGAGAACTTAGTGCTGGAAATGACTCACTGCTGCTGGACATCCAACACTCACTGAAGGTGGACACTGATCATATGGCCCAGTCATGTGGTACTGACTGATGTTCTCCAGTGTACTCCATTACTGACAGCAGATCCTAATGAAAAAGTACTGATGTGTTCATTAAAGAGCTTCAAAGTGATTGATGGAAACAGTCCAATGTAAACCACGAAATTGTGAAGCATCACAACAACAATCACACAAATCACAGTTCAAAGTGTAGAAAAACACAAAGTCAAATATATGAAGCCAGAATCCAAAGTCAAACAGCTTCCGACTCAATATCATCATCATTCATCACAAATTCATTGTGTCCATGAAATAAAAACATGTGAAGAGTTGAACTAAGAAAGGAGGTCCTGTTCAAACAGCACAAACACACATGAAGACAAAGCTTTGTGTTTGTCATGCTGAACACATGTGACACTTTCTCACAGCTGAGTGTGTTCCAGTAAAGTGTGAGCAGCACAAACACAATCAGAGTTTGTCTCTGTCAGCTTTCAGTGAGTCACATTTAGTGTGTGCAGCCAAACATGATGGCAGACTGCCACAGATCACTTCTGAGGAAAGAGGAGGCGTTCAGCTTCCTCATAGTTTCACACCTGCATGAAGCAGCCTCACCCTGACAGCTTCAAATCACTGTGTCAGCTGATCACTACCTGTCCTGTGATTGGCTGAGCTTCAGGCCTTCTCTCAGTCAAACTGGAAACAGGGATTGAGACAGTGTGAGGGTTTGTGGAGTGCCACAGTGCTGTAATGAATACTGTAGTGGAAGAAGTTCTTTCACACTCTTCATCCTGCTTTATGTCCATGATCTGCATGGAAACACATCTATGGAGAGGAAATCCAGCTGCTGAGGGTCACATCTGCATCATTGTAGCTACAGTGGATGTTTCAGTGTCAGGACCGAAGGTGGAGCTTTGTGCATGTCAGGGTGAGGCCGCAGCAGCCGCCTCCAACCGGAGCGCTCGGGCGTGAAACTAGGAGGAAAGCTGACGTCCTCCTCTTTCCTCAGAAGTGATCTGTGGCCGGCCGGACTTCATTCCACAGATGTGCTTTAACAAAGTGTGAAGCTGAACTCTGAGCTGTGACAGTGTGAGCAGTGTGAGAGTGTCAGTAGATGATCAGCAGAGGAAAGTGAGAGCTGCTGTGAGCTGATGTCCTGAAGGGCTTTTAAAGAGTCTCTGAGTTTGACAGGAACATGAAGATGTTTGTGGTGTTTGTGATCCTCCTGCACGGTAAGTACACCTTCCTCTCTCTGCTCTCATCATCAGCTTTTCTTTCATCTCTCTCTCTTTAATGTGTTGAAGTGCAGCAGGAAGAGATTTCCATCAAACACTGGATTCTGATTCAGATCAAACTAACAATCCAAAGCAGCAACTTTCAAATCACTGGATTCTTCTTGGTGGCTTTCAGATGAGCTCATGTTACAATCAGCTGCTGTGTGTGTTGTTATTGTGTAGCTGAAGCTCTGACTCACATTTCATATGTGACCAAAGGAAACTTGGTGCTGTGTGACACACTTTAGATTCTCTGCTGCTGCTTTGAACTCTTCAAACTAAAGAGACAAACTGATGATTGACTGTGCAGCTCTGACATGGCACCAAATGTCCCTGTTATCAGCTGCTGGATGGACGTTATCAGAGCTTTTTAGTCCCACACGGATCACCAGGAGCTCCTCCTCTGTCTGCAAACAGGCTCAGCAGCTCTGATCATTCATTGGAGTCAGCACAGAGTGTGGAGACATCTAGTGGTCGTGGAGAGAAGTGCATGTAACCTAAATACCTGAAAACTTTATGTCTGTGCTTCAATAGATGATAATTTGTGTGTGTGGATTTGCTGAGTTTACGCCACCTGTCTCTTGATCTTTACTTCAAGTAAACACATGGAGTCTCTGTCTGTATGTCCTCAGTTTCCCAGCATGCCTCAGCCGTGAAGCTGTATGAGGGAGAATTGTGCATCCTGCCCTGTCAGGGTGACACCTTAAGATTGTTTGACCCGACAGTCGTGTGGACTCGCTACGACCTCAGTCCTCCAACCGTCCACCAGCGTCAGCTTCAAGGAGACGACCTGAAAGATCAAAACCAGCGTTACAGCGGCCGAACATCCATGAAGACTGATGCTCTGGATACTGGAGATCTAAGCCTGATCCTGACCGACCTCCAACTGTCTGACAGCGCCACCTACACCTGCTCCATTAGAGAACATGGACGTGAAATGAGTCGGAGTGATGTACAGCTACAGGTCAAAGGTCAACAACAAACACCTACTGTAGAAACATCTGACATCACTTTCATTCAGTCAAAGGTCATGTTGTTCTTTGTGCTTCTCCACAGAGCGGTTTCCATCCTGGGCCAAAGTTCTTGTGGTTGTCCTGGTTTTTCTTGTGTTTTCTGGAGGTCCTTTTTTTATTTATAAGATGTGTTATAAAATATATCTGTAGCGTCACATTAATGTTACTACATGAAAGAAGAACACAAGCATGCCTTCAGTTTAGTCATAAAACCATATTATAGTGTTGAAGTATTAAAGTTGTTTGTCTCAAACTGACCTGTGACCATCTTCACTCTATGAGCTGTTCAGTATTTCTCTTTGTTCATTGGTTGGATCTGCAAAGGGAACACAGATGAGGTCAAATCTTATAGGTTTATACTTTTATATTGATAAACTGTGAAATAAAAAGTTTTCATCTGCTCAGTGTTGTTCTTCTTGTGTGGTGTTTCGTATAGCAAGGATACTCCAGATGTGTTCGAGGCTGAATGTGGGCGTCAGAAAAGTTTGATTTAAGTCTTTTTGAACTTTATAAAATCACAGAGAATTAAAATTAGGACCATCCATCTTCTTCCGCTTTATCCGGGGCCGGGTCGCAGGGGCAGCAGCCTAAGCAGAGATGCCCAGATCGCCCTCTCCCCAGCCACCTCCTCTAGCTTGTCCGGTGGAACACCAAGACGTTCCCCAGCTAGCTGAGAGATATAATGTCTCCAGCGTGTCCTGGGTCTACCCCTGGGCTTCCTCCCAGTGGGACATGCCCCGAAGTCCTCACCCAGGTGGCGCACAGGAGGCATCCTATCAGATGCCAGCACAATCTCAACTGGCTCCTTTCAATGTGGACGAGCAGCGGCTCTACTCTGAGCCCTTCCCGGAGGCCAGCCACCCTTCGGAGGAAGCTCATTTCCGCTGCTTGTATCTACGATCTTGTTCCTTCGGTCACTGCCCCAAGCTCGTGATCGTAGGTGAGGGTAGGGGCGTAGATCGACTGGTAAATTGAGAGCTTCGCTTTTACACTCATCTCTCTTTTCACCACGACAGACCGGTGCACCAATCTGTCTATCGATCTCCCGCTCCCTTCTCCCATCACTCCTGAACAAGACCCCGAGATACTTAAACTCCTCGACTGGTGGCAGGAAATCGTCCCCGACCTGTGGGCACTCCACCCTTTTCCGGGTGATAACCATGGCCTCAGATTTGGAGGTGCTGATCCTCATTTGCGCTGTTTCACAATCAACTGCGAACTGTTCCACTGCGAGCTGGAGGCCATCACCTGATGAAGCCAACAGAACCACATAATCCACGAAAAGCAGAAATGCTGAAGCCACCTACGTGAAAGCCCTCCGATACTTGGCTGCACCTATGTTGGGTCTGTGTTTCCACAAGCCCCGCTGGTTTAGAGACTTATTCATCATGAAGAAAACAAGACAGTCAGCGATCGATCGATTTACTTGCAAGGGAGGCCTCGTTGGTATCTACCACAAAATGACCCCAAATCCGGCCTGCGCTTGCTGCCTTTTATTGGGAAAACAGTTCACACAATACACATCACAGCAAAGCAACGCCCACATGGTTCTAAGACAAGGCACTGTATGTATATGTGTGTGTGTTTGTGTGTGTGTATGCAGGTAAGAATGTGTGTGTGTGTGTGTGTTATGTGAGAATGTGTGTGTGTGTGTGTGTGTGTGTTCCTGATCACAACTGTTTCTACAACATCCTGGTCATAAAGAGGGTAGTCTCCCCCACACCCAATGGGTGTGAAGCCACAGTGAAGCCATACAAAGGGCAGGAAACTTACCAAACATCAAACAGACCTTCACAAGGATGTGCTTGTGATAAAACACTACAGTCCCCCCAGAACCTCGAGAGGCTGGGGAGGGGGACAAAGGAATTCCTTTCATCACAAAGTTAAAACAATGTAGAGATGGTAAGCATAAAAATGACAACATTTAACAATTCACTCTAACATTCCCTCCTGTTTTGTTATTTTTATGCTCCAAATTATTCCTGTGTAGTATATTCTCAGCCATGCACCTCTTGCTTGACATTTTCAGCGCAGGCGTCATTTATACACAGGCTTCTGTCATGTCATTCATTTCAGTCATTTCATATTGTTGTAAAAGTACATAATTAACAAATGTATTAGAAATCATTTTAGTGCATCCTATACATAAGCAAATCAATGTCAACAGTCCAAAAACAGGAGTTAATATTTTCAAAAGAAAATGCCACCCACGACCAGACATTAACCAAGCTATCCAGCCTTGTGGTGCATCTACTCCTGTCGTGCGATTCATCATGCATTTCTGCAAGTAAACAACTGAATGTAAACAGTCAAACAAGAAGAATCAACATTCTCAAAAATCATATGTCACTACAATACAACTGTATACAGACATAGGCATTCACACACATCAGTTGACTTTATTGTTTGTCCATGTGGCTCTCAGCTAACTTCAAAGCTGTAGCCTGGTCAACACCCTTCTTTATGACTCCTATCAACCCCCCAAATCTTCTCACTGTAGGCATCCTGTGGGGGTTAGAGTGAACTGGTGAATTATCTGCATTTACAATGTTACCTTTGTACAGTTTTACCCGGTTCGTAGATTCCCCAGGCCTCCAGAAAGAACACCGGGGACTCAGTAGTCAATTCACAACACTTTTATTAATCCACACTCATTGATTACACCTATTGATTACACCTTCTAGAAGGGAGATGTACAGGACCCCGGAACTCCTCTGCAGATCTCAGCTCCTTTGTCTGTGTAACACAGTTTTGTATAAGTGACACCCCCCCCCCCCTTCTAAACCCTCTACAAGGTGCCATAAAACTAAGTGCTATGTTTACATACTTTTACTTCTGTGTGTGCGAGCACGTGAATGCCTACATGTGCGCGTTTCCACGTGTCTATGTGAGTGCACGTGAGTGAGTGTGCGTGTGGATGTGTGTGCATGACAGTTAAAACACTGTGGGTGTAGGTGACTCCCTAGAGGTCATAAAAACCCATCTCCCTTCCAGACCACAGTTATCCAGTTACAAATGTTGAGACCCCCACCCAGATATCCTCTGGGGAATTTC
Organism: Oreochromis mossambicus; assembly: GCA_922035795.1. Classification (NCBI taxonomy): domain Eukaryota; kingdom Metazoa; phylum Chordata; class Actinopteri; order Cichliformes; family Cichlidae; genus Oreochromis; species Oreochromis mossambicus. The sequence continues at coordinate 20,667 of CAKLIZ010001209.1, forward strand.
CACTCAGCATTAACTCCTCTTTGTCTTAGTTTCACAGTTCAAACTGGGGAGGGTCTCCTAGGAATCTACCCCTAAATTCCTGACACACTCAGGCCTTTATTACATCCAGGGCAGTGTCAGTGTCTCTACAATAATTCTACATTCTAACACATTTCTAAACTCACAAATGAGCTATGCATATCTTCAATTCCCCCTTTTTATCTGCCCTAAGGCAGATTTTTATCTGCCTTAAGGCAGATAAAACTAAACTAAAACTAAAGAGAATCACAATTCCATCGCTGGACTTCCTCTGCGCCGTCACTTTTGGAGCTTGGGACGCTCCCTTCATCTTTCAGGTTCTCACGTTCCAACGCTGCTGAAGATTGTAAGGCAGAGCACGTCGTACACCTTAGTTGTCTTCCTCAACGTCAACGTTGAATCTCTTTCATTTTATTTAGGATCTTGCTGTGCAGAGTCTCCCCATGATGATCTCCTGGAAGCCCAGTAACGCAGCTCTCTGTGCCGAAGGTGATCTCTGATCCTCCTAAAGGCTCTCTCCTGGCCTCAGCTTCCATCGCTCCCCTCAGCCACTCCTTCTCGTCATGGCACCTCACGACATCTACAGATTAAAAATGACACTCCTCTCCCCACATGGCTTCCGCCATGTGTCAACTCCCCAATGAGACATGTACAAGAATGTTGCACATTCTCTCTAAAACAATCTCCAGGGTTTCCCACTTGGAGCAGCCATACTCCAACCTGTAACCCTGTGTAAAAACATCAGTCAGCAGTTACATGTTTAGCTTGTCTGTGAAGGTTCTCAGTCATCCAGGTCATCGTAGTCAAAGGAGTTTGCAAAGAAAAGCGTCTGGACTTCTTTGAGTTGCTTGAAGACGTTTCACCTCTCATCCGAGAAGCTTCTTCAGTTCTAAGGTCAAATGGCCGAGAGTCCCAGATTTAAACCCAGTGGGAGTATCCCCCCAAGGAGGGACAAAGGACCCCCTGGTGATCCTCTAATCACATGCGCCAAGGTGTGAAAGCGGGTGTGGGACCTAATCAGCCAGGGTTTCGGGTGAGCTCATTGTGAAACCTGGCCCCACCCTATCATGTGATTTCCTGAGGTCAGATGGCCCAGGATGTGAGTGGGCATTAAGGCGTCTGGGGAGGGAACTCAAAACTGGATTATAGATGGCAGACAGTTGGTGTCGTAAACCACCGCCTCTGTTCAAAGATGGTCGCTCACAGTGGACATAGATGGCCTCTTTCACTCCTCTTTCAAACCATCTGTCCTCTCTGTCCAATATGTGAACATTGGCATCCTCGAAAGAGTGACCTTTATCCTTAAGATGCAGGTGGACTGCTGAGTCTTGTCCTGTGGAGGTGGCTCTTCTATGTTGTGCCATGCGCTTGTGAAGTGGCTGTTTGGTCTCTCCAATGTAGAGGTCTGGGCATTCCTCACTGCACTGTACAGCATACACCACGTTGTTCAGTCTGTGTTTTGGAGTTTTGTCTTTCAGGTGAACCAGTTTGTGTCTGAGTGTGTTGCTGGGTCTGAAGTACACTGGGATGTCGTGCTTGGAGAAAACTCTCCTGAGTTTCTCTGAAACACCGGCTACATAGGGGATGACAATGTTGTTGCGTCTGTCTTTCTTATCCTCCCTCGCTGGTGTCTGATCTTCTTTTCTGTGCCTTTTTGCTGACTTTATGAACGCCCAGTTAGGATAACCACATGTTTTCAGTGCTTCCTTTACATGTGTGTGTTCCTTCTTTTTCCCTTCAGGCTTAGAGGGAACAAGTTCTGCCCGGTGGTGTAGGGTCCTAATTACTCCAAGTTTGTGTTCCAGAGGGTGATGGGAGTCAAAGAGGAGGTACTGGTCCGTGTGTGTGGGCTTCCGGTAAACTTCAATGTTGAGGTTGCCATTCTCTTCAATGTGCACAGCGCAGTCCAGGAAAGGCAAACAGTTATCCTTAGTGTCTTCCCTGGTGAACTTGATGTTTTTATCCACGGCGTTAATGTGCGCAGTGAAGGATTCCACTTCTTGTGTCTTGATTTTGACCCAGGTGTCGTCTACATATCTGTACCAGTGGCTGGGTACTCTCCCTGCCACTGGTATTTCCCACACCTTGGCGCATGTGATTAGAGGATCACCAGGGGGTCCTTTGTCCCTCCTTGGGGGGATACTCCCACTGGGTTTAAATCTGGGACTCTCGGCCATTTGACCTTAGAACTGAAGAAGCTTCTCGGATGAGAGGTGAAACGTCTTCAAGCAACTCAAAGAAGTCCAGACGCTTTTCTTTGCAAACTCCTTTGACATGTTTAGCTTATTTAACTCCCAGCTCCACCTGGAGCCTGTATCCTGGAAGACAAATCTGTTAAATCAAACTACACATTTACAACCCACTATAGATCATAAGAGTAATAAAGTATTCAGCATAAAAGACAAGTATCATATGCAGGTTTTCTCCAATCATTAAATCACAATTATTGGCCTAATTTGCCCCAAATCATGAATCATCCCAATTTTTCCACAATTTAATTGGTGACTTTCCTTAAGCAATGTCACTCCACTCATTTTATTACTATGAGCTCAATAGTAGCCAGCTAATGAGCCCATATTCAACTATTCCATAAACACTACATCTCTTATTTGTTTTCTCATGTCACTTGTCTGTTTTCTGCTGAATCCTCTACAAACACTCTTAGAAAACACAAACATTAGCAACACATAGGGTCAATCCTGGTGGTCAGGCACAGGTTAACAGGTTCCAGAGGTGCTGTAAAAAGGTCATAAAGTTAACCCTGCTGTAAAAAGAGTGACACTGGTTTCAACACAGGATGTGTCTCACACTATATTCACTTCTCCCCTGTAATATTCAACATTTTTCCCAAAAACACAGTGTAATATCATATCCAACATATAGCCAGTAGAAACAGTTCCCTTCACACATAAACCCAGTAATCCTGTGGTAGAAAAAACAATAACCATTAGTGTGTCCTGCTGTAACTCACATAATCAAACATATGATTAACTCTCTGCTGTAGAAAAGAAATGTAAATGTTAACGCTGCGCACAAGCCCATGAATAACACACCCCTGATAGATTCTCAAACACAGAAAGTGGCATTCAAAAGGTGAAATCGTCACGCAACCCAGGATGCTGCTGTCATCTTCCTGCTCCTGTAAAAGGAAACACACATAAATTCATCCACCCTTTTGTCCTGTCTAGGTGGAGGTTAACCTTGAGTAGTGGTCAAGTCTTGTCAACTTTTGTCAGCTTTTACCAGTCAGTCAGTCAGTTTTTTTCATTCATTCATTCATTCATTCATTCATTCCGTGATTCTTTGCTGATAGTGGAATCGATCGTCGCATTTCGTTTCCACGCTCAGCAAAATGACGTCATTTCAAAAAGAAAAAGAAGAACTTTAGATCAGATTACCTCGCTGAATCCTTTTTGAGCAGGGACTCTCATTTTCTAATTGTCCCAAATAAGCAGCTTTCTCCAGAGCCCATTGTAATTTTGGAGAAACTCACTTGCAACAGTTTTCTCGACGTGTCGTATAGCACTTTTAATTCCCGTTATCCAGGTCTGCTTAACGAAAAGAAATTCACAAACACAAGTCAGTGCACTGTTCAAAAACAAAAAATAAAATAAAATAAAAATAACAGATAAAACTCAAAAAACAAAATTAAATAAAAATACAGAAGCCCAGTCTTAGGACTTGTCCCAGAATATTCTTTTTCTAATAGGTGAAAAGACACCAAATCTAAAACTTGGTGCCATGGTAACACCTTTCCCATACATCAGAAACAAAAAACAAAACAAAACAAAAAACTAAAAATCTGCTAATTTTATTCATTTGAACTCTGACTGCAGGATTCTGTTCACCCCTGCAATCATATTCCCCAAAATAATACTAATTCAATCGTCTATGAATCACTTCTCAACCCACTCAATAAACCAGACAGGATGATGGTAACAGTATTCCATCCATCCATCCATCCATCCTCATCCGCTTTATCCGAGGTCGGGTCGCGGGGGCAGCAGCCTAAGCAGAGAAGCCCAGACCTCCCTCTCCCCAGCCACCTCCTCCAGCTCATCCGGGGGAACACCAAGGCGTTCCCAGGCCAGCCGAGAGATATAATCTCTCCAGCGCGTCCTGGGTCTGCCCCGGGGCCTCCTCCCGGTGGGACATGCCCGGAA
>CAKLIZ010001209.1:24857-47028 GCA_922035795.1 Oreochromis mossambicus
CCTTTCCAGCACCCTGGCATAGACTTTCCCAGGGAGGCTGAGGAGTGTGATCCCCCTGTAGTTGGAACACACCCTCCGGTCTCCCTTCTTAAAGATGGGGACCACCACCCCGGTCTGCCAGTCCAGGGGTACTGCCCCTGATCTCCACGCAACATTGTAGAGGCGTGTCAACCAGGACAGTCCTACAACATCCAGAGCCTTCAGGAACTCGGGGCGGACCTCATCAACACCAGGGGCTCTGCCACCAAGGAGTTGTTTAACTGCCTCAGTGACCTCGCCCCCGGAAATTGGCGGGTCATTCCCCTCATCCCCAGACTCTGCTTCCTCCTCGGAAGACGTGTCAGTGGGATTAAGGAGGTCCTCGAAGTATTCCTTCCACCGCCTGACAATTTTCTTAGTCGACGTCAGCAGTGCTCCGCCAGCACTATACACAGTGCAGGTAGAGCACCGCTTTCCCCTCCTGAGACGCCTGACGGTTTGCCAGAATCTCTTCGAGGCAGTCCGAAAGTCTTTTTCCATGGCCTCTCCGAACTCCTCCCACACCCGAGTTTTTGCTTCAGCCACTGCCCGAGCCGCATTCCGCTTGGCCTGTCGATACCTGTCGGCTGCCTCCGGAGTCCCACAGGCTAACCAAGCCCGATAGGACTCCTTCTTCAGCTTGGTGGCTCCCTTCACCTCTGGTGTCCACCATTTGGTTCGGGGATTACCACCACGGCAGGCACCAACCACCTTGCGGCCGCAGCTCAATGCAGCAGCTTCGGCGATGGAGACGCTGAACATGGTCCATTCGGACTCAATGTCCCCAGTCTCCCTCGGAATGCTGTTGAAGCTCTGCCGGAGGTGTGAGTTGAAGATCTCGCAGACTGGGGCCTCTGCTAGACGTTCCCAGCACACCCTCACTACACGTTTAGGTGCACCGGGTCTGTCCAGCGTCCTCCCCCGCCATCTGATCCAACTCACCACCAGGTGGTGATCAGTTGACAGCTCAGCCCCTCTCTTTACCCGAGTGTCCAGAACATATGGTCGCAGGTCTGGTGATACGATTACAAAATCGATCATCGACCTGCGGCCTAGAGCGTCCTGGTGCCACGTGCACTTATGGACACTCTTATGTTCGAACATGGTGTTCGTTATGGCCAAACTGTGATTTGCACAGAAGTCCAATAACAAAACACCGCTCGGATTCAGATCAGGGAGGCCGTTCCTCCCAATCATGCCCCTCCAGGTCTCGCTGTTGTTACCCACGTGAGCATTGAAGTCTCCCAGCAGGACAACAGAGTCTCCCGGTGGGGAACCTTCCAGCACCCCCCCGAGGGACTCTAAGAAGGCTGGGTACTCTGAACTGTCACTAGGCGCATAAGCGCAGATGACAGTCAGGACCCTTTCCCCGACCCTAAGGCACAGGGAACAAACCCTCTCATCCACCGGGAAAAACCCCAATGTACCGGCAGCAAGCCGAGGGGATATTAGAATACCCACCCCAGCCCGCCGCCTCTCACCAGGGGCAACTCCAGACTGAGACAGAGTCCAGCCCTTCTCTAGGAGACTGGTTCCAGAGCCCAAGCCATGCGTAGAGGTGAGCCCGACTATATCTAGCCGGTACCTCTCAACCTCACGCACTAACTCAGGCTCCTTCCCTACCAGAGAGGTGACATTCCATGTCCCTATTGCCAGTCTTGGCAGCCGGGGATCAGTCCGCCAGGGCCTCCGCTCCTGGCCGCCGCCCAGCACACAATGCACCCGACCCCTATGGCGCCTCCTGCGGGTGGTGGGCCTGCGGGAGGATGGGCCCATGTCTCCTCTTCGGGCTGTGCCCGGCCGGGCCCCATGGACTAAGGCCCGGCCACCAGACGCTCGCCCTCGGGCACCCTCCCCGGGCCTGGCTCCAGGGCAGGGCCCCGGTAACCCTATCCCGAGCAGGGTAAACTGTTCCCTCGATGTTTTCTTCATAAGGGTCTTCTGAATTGCTCTTTGTCTGGTCCCTCACCCAGGACCAATTTGCCATGGGAGACCCTACCAGGGGGCAAAAGCCCTCAGACAACATAGCCCCTGGGATCCCTGGGACACACAAACCCCTCCACCACGATAAGGTAGCGATTCACGGAGAGGCACACTTTGGAAAATTCAACAGGTATGTGCCTTACCTTTGGATAAGCCGGCTTGTCACTCACTTTCGACCACTGACTCGTATCTGCCCGTCTAATCACCACGGACCCCGGATCTCTCCGTCTAGACCTCCAAAATTCCCCTCAACCACCGGACGAAGACCCCAAATGTTAGGGTTCAGAAATTGAAGGAGGAATACCAAAATAATGACCACTGATCCTGCCAGGTGCAATTAGACGAAGATTTTAATGAATACACGCAGCGTGGAGCCAACACTGTGCAGATTCAGTGTTGAACCATCTTACAATCGTCAAAACCAAAGCTTTATAGGGTTGGGGCGATACTGCCCCCCCCCTCTCAGACACAATACAGCATACGTCAATCCAAAACCACAAATGTTCAGTTAACTTTGACATAGTTTAAAAAGAACATTGTCTTCGGCAGGTGCATCCGGTCACCATCCTGCCCGGGCTTATCTGTCTAGAACATCAGGCACACGTTCTGCACAAACTGTCACTCATGCAGGCACATGGGGAAGACAGATCAGAGAGGTATAACAATGGAAAATGCACCACATGAGGAAAGATAAGGAGAAAAAAATAACTCCCCCCAGACTGAGCTCCAATAGGGAGATCAGTTTGAGAACAGAAAAAAAAACACCTCTGCACATAGCACATGAAAAAACTCTTAATAAACCAAAGAAGCACGTGACAAGCAACAGGGATGGGTAAAGGGTGAGAGACAGCCAATGTAGACAGTACATCCGAGCCTGCAGCCTATGCGCTGGTCTCCTTGATCCACCGTCAGCATCGGAAGGGAATAAGCGTCGAAGGAGTTTGGAGGGGGAGGGGGGATGAGTGTACATCTGCATGTGTATATATATGTCTGTGTGTGTGTGTGTGTATGTGTCCAGAGTTCAGCTGAGACAGTGTCCTTCGCCCTGGCAGGCTAAGTAAACAGTCTTACAGCCAACCCAGGTGGCCTTGCATAGAATGGGAAGAACAGTCTAAACACAGTTGTTATCAGGTTGTTTTGTTCAGCTCCATCCTTAAGACCACAGCTGGTGCCAAAGAGATAGCCGCATTATGATGGTGGTTTTTTCTTTAGTGTGAACAACTCATGAGAATTTGTTCTAACAACACTGGTCTCTCAATCTCCCATTGGAGAGCCGTGAGCTTCTCCATGATGTTATCAAACTTACGCTCCGTGATGTTGTCATTCTTGTGTTCAAAGAGCCGATTCTGAGAACTCACGACCGCAGTGAGCTTCTCCAAGATGTGATCCAATTTGCGCTCAGAGGTGTTATTCCGAGCGAGCCCCTCCAAATGTAATCCAGTTTGCACTCAGAGGTCTTGTTCTGAGTATTCACGGCAGCCGTGAGCTTCTCCAAGATCTTATCCGTGCTGCACTCAATGAGCCCATTTTGAGAAACTCACGCCTCGTCCCATCGTTTCAATCCCAGCGGGCAGCCTTGTGGGGGTTTGAACAGCCGGTTCCACTTCTCCCACTCTTCACACACTGATAGCAACACCGCAGGAGAAATGCCAGCACAGGCATCCAATATCCGTAGTTTCAGGTGCTGCACATCTCGTATCTTTTCACCATAGACAATTGCCTTCAGATGACCCCAAAGATAAAAGTCTATGGGGGTCCAATCGGGAGACCTTGGGGGCCATTCAACTGGCCCACAACGACCAATCCACTTTCCAGGAAACTGTTCATCTAGGAATGCTCGGACCTGGCACCCATAATGTGGTGGTGCACCATCTTGCTGGAAAAACTCAGGGAACGTGCCAGCTTCAGTGCATAAAGAGGGAAACACATCATCATGTAGCAATTTCAAATATCCAGTGGCCTTGAGGTTTCCATTGATGAAGAATGGACCCACTATCGTTGTACCCCATATACCACACCAAACCATCACTTTTGTTGTTCCAACAGTCTTGGAGGGATCCATCCAATGTGGGTTAGTGTCAGACCAATAGCGATGGTTTTATTTGAGGGTCCTGTTCCAATTTTTGTTTTGCCCATTCTGCAAATTCTGTGCGCCGATCTGGGTCATCCTCGTTGAGATGCTGTAGTAGCTGGAGTTTGTAAGGGTGCCATTTGTGAGCACCTAATATCCGCCGAAGGGATGTTTGACTAATGCCACTCTCCAGTGACATGCGGCGAGTGCTACGCTGTGGGCTCTTGCTGAATGAAGCTAGGACAGCCACTGATGTTTCTTCATTGACGACAGTTTTCTTGCGTCCACATTTTGGCAAATCCAACACTGAACCATTTTCACTAAACTTAGCAAGCAGTTTGCTGACTGTAGCATGGGAGATGGGTGGTCTCGTAGGGTGTCTTGCATTGAAATCTGCTGCAATGATCCGGTTACTGCGTTCACCAGATATCACCACGATTTCGATCCGCTCCTCACGTGTTAACCTCTTCGACACGTCAATGGCTGTGAACAAAGAGAAACTTGTAAACACCTCATGAAAGAATAAAGTTAAGTTGAAACCAAGCACACCATTGTTTTTCTTGTGACATTACCAATAAGTTTGACGTGTCACATTGAAAAAACAAAAGTTGTATCCAAGATGGCCAACTTCTAAATGGCCACCATGGTCACCACCCATCTTGAGGAGCTTGCCCCCTCACATATACTAATGTGCCACAAACAGGACTTTAATATCACCAACCATTCCCCTGTTATTACGGTGTATCCATATAAATGGCCCACCCTGTAGTTTAACGAATGGAACTTATCCATTAGCAGATGCGTTTTGGATGTGTGAAGAAGACAGACGAATTAGATCAGTTCTATTGCCAAATTGGAAAGGCATTTGTGCCCCTGTAATGTTAACGGGTCAAATCTATGTGATTAATTTTGCAGACAATGAAGAAAATGGAGTTCTAAAAAGGATTAAAAAAGACACCAAAGCAGTTTCACAAGTCCCTTGGGAAGAACAAGCGGACATTTACGTTACAGCCGACGGCATGGTTATAGGAGTTCCAGCTGAACATCAGGCTATAGGGGAGGATTGGATTGTGTCCGGCCAAACAGCAGAGTCTATACTGTTGGGTTCAGAAATTGAAGGAGGAATGCAAAATAATGACCACTGATCCGGCTGGGTGAAGTTAGACGAAGATTTAATGACACACACATGCAGAGAGATGATTCCTGTACGCAGACAGCATTGATCTCTGCCCAACAACGACACAGCATTAGTTTTATGCATCGAGGTATTTTAGTGACGCCCTCGCTACGTCAGTACATGCATCAGTTTCAAAACCACAAATGTTCTATTTAACAACCGCCTTAGCTCTGGAACATCCTGCACCTGCTTCTTCATCAAACACCCAGAAACACAGTCATAGCAAACATGCTTAAACTTTCACCTACAAAATAAACCCCCTGCCTGTATGTGAGTGTGTGTGTGTATGTCTGTGCATGTATGGGTGTGCATGTGTTGCCCTCGCTCTGCACCTTATTTGACCTCTCTAACTATATGTGTCTGTATGTGTGTGTATGTGTGTAATAATCTTGACTTATGTGTAAAATGTATTAAACAACTGTTTCAATCAAGAACCTCTACTAAAAGCTTAATCAAAAGATATAAAAGTATAAAAAATAATAGCATTATCCAAACTGCTCCTCAGAATAACTTGCACTCAGACTCTGGTTTCGGTTTCACTTCTGCAAAGCATGTAACTTCCTGTCTTATTTTGGCACAGAGTTACTCAGCGTTAGGCCTTTTCTTTACAGTGCAGTCTGCATATAAACATTTAAGATTATAAATTCAGCTCAACAGTTTAAAGTGGTTATAACTGCACCTGTAATAAAAGCTTAATTGGGTGCCAATATGTTTAAACATCTAAATGCAATATCAATATTAATAATTAATGGAATGGTAATAATGATTATAAAAAATAGCAGCAAAATATCTTTCTAATCTCTTCATTCCCCTCTCTCGACCTCTGGCACACTAGAGGTAGCCATACATTGTGTCATTGCTCTGACCCTCTCTAGCCGTCCTCTGACTTAGCAAATCAGACAACCTCCTCATGTCATCTAGGTGGTCCAGTAATAAAACGCCAGTTCCCACTTGAGAACACTCATGGTTAAGTGGTTGGTCCTCCTCTTCTAGGGTCCCTCTCTTGTGGAAATCTACTCCTGTAAAGGATAGAAAACACTTTCTCCCTACTACGGCTTCCCTACCTTATGTTCATCAATTGTTCTCTTTATTCAAACTTAGTTCAACCTAATATCACTCAAAACATGAACCTAATTACGTATTCGGTTTTTGACTTTTATTTCTATAAATTATTCAACATTACTCATCATTTTAAAACTCTTAAAGCGCTGCTTCCACGTCTCTGCATATGTTTCCGGTTGCTCGCCTTATCTGATCATCAATAGCCTGTGCACAAAACTGTCACTGCTGCACGTAGCTCTCAACTAAAGTCACCTTTCACAAGAAAATCATTATAAGCGCCTATTCTACTAAAGGATCAAAGAAAAAACAACCAATTAAGTTTAACATATAAGCAATTACTCATGGATAAATTTTATCATAGGCAAAAGCTGCCTAGAACACCTCCTGTGTGTTAACACTAACTTCATTTTAAGACTCACATTTCCTATGTTATAACCTGTTTTTGGTATAGCATTTTATTTCATTTTGCTCCTTTTAATGTAACAATACATTCTAATTATACTTCATCCGGTTCAACCAAAATTTATAAGCTTTCCTCCCTTTGCTCCTGCTCTAAATCAAGAAACCTTGGTCACTTCAACAAGCGTTCGTTATTCTGTAACTGCATTTTATATAATAAGACTCATGTAGAGCTGCATGTGTTATCTCAATATTTTACATGTCACACAGTTTAGTTACAAGCGAAACTCCTATTCAGTTCCTCTTTTCTGTCACTTGTTACAGGGCCAGCTCAAATTCAGTTAAAAGCTAAATGAATTTCAGGCCTTTTGCCTGGAATCAATACTGTCATGTGTGTTTATGGACTCTATATGTCTGTAAGCGTGTGCAATCCTTCAATAACTCATATCATCCTCACAGTAGATTGGCTAATCATAGCGCTAGCCAAGGCTCGTGACCCCCAAGAGACGACTTGAGCCACAACTCCTTTAAAGGCACAAAATGCAATGTGTATAAAAATCATCCTCTTCAGAAACTCTCTCCTCTTCCCTAAAAATAAATCTATGTAATGTCTGTATGTGTAAGCCTACATTATAAGCACTTATCCTAAAATAAAAAGAAATCAAACATTTTCTACTCCTAAAATCTTCACTAGTTTTCCCCAAAGCATATCCTTATTCCCACAGTTTCCCTTTAAGTTTTGTATACACCTTCTTATGAACACCAGCATTTTATCTTCTAAACAGGATTCAATTCATTTTAATCCTTTAACTTAAACATGAAAATAACAATTCCTGCCTCAATTTTACCATATCTAAATTATCAAAAACCCCCAATAATCATTAAAATCACCCTAAAACCCATTTCAAATTAAACAAATTAAACCTTAAACCCCTCTCTTTTTTTGATACATCTCATGTGGTAAAAAACTCAAAACGCTTCACCCAAGCTTAGGAAATTAAAGGAAAAAAGTTAGTCATATCATTTCTCAAAACAGCTCAACTGTCACGGATTGCCGGGGCAAGCCGTGTGCGAATTATTAAGGACCCAAGATGCGGCAGCTCTGGTGCAAGTGAGTTTATTATCCAAAAGTAAATCCAACAGAGATGGCGAGGATGAGCGTAAAACTAAGAAAACCTGAACTGGGAAAAACTAACAGAAACAGAGATGCAGGGAGGCACGAGGAAATACACAGAATGACGGACGGAGAGACGCAGACCATAACATACCAAATAACGCAGACGAACCAGCAACTAACAGAGGCAGACACGAGGTTTAAATACACAGAAGGATAACGAGGGAATGAGACACAAAAGGAGGGCACAGCTGGAAGTAATCAGACCTGACGAGACAGGGGAAAAGTAACCTGAACACACCGAAAACAGACACGGACCTTCAAAGTAAAACAGGAAACACATACACGCAATGACATAACACACCAACTTAACACAGACTGGGGGACACAGAACATAGCAACATGAACCATGAAACAGAAGAGTACAAACACCCAAGGTAACCAAAACCACAGAATAATAATAAACTAAAACATAAACACGGAGTCACAGACTCCGGATCATGACAGGACCCCCCCCTCAAAGGCTGGCTCCAGACAGCCCAACAAGAAACAAAACAGCCAGAAAAACAAAAAACAACCCGACCAGGGCGGGCGGAGGGGGCCCAGGACGGAGGGCCCGAGGCAAAACAAAACAGGAGCACCAGAAAGCCAAAAAAAACAAAACACGAGTCCGAAACCCAAAGAAAAGAAATACACCCGAGCACAAGAAAACAAAGTCCAAAGCAGAACAGTTCAGGGGGCCGGCCCGGGGGCCGACAACACAGGAGCCCGGACAGTTCAGGGGGCCGGCCGCGCGGAAGGCAACAGCGGCAACACAGGCGAAGGCGGTCCGGAGGCCGGCCGCGCGGAAGGGCGCGGCGCCGATGTGGACACAGTTCAGGGGGTCGGCCGTGAGGACGACAGCGGTGGCGACGTGGGCACAGTTCAGGGGGCCGGCCGTGCGGAAGGGAACGGCGGCGACTCAGGCAAAGGGCGTCCGGGGGCTGGCCGTGCGGAAGGCAACGGCAGCGACTCAGGCGAGGGTGGTCCGGGGGCCGCCCACCACGGCGATGTCGCCTGGCCAGTGTCCTGGAAAGTGGCCAGTTAGCTGCAGACCCAGACGGGGCAGGACCAGGTGACGCTGAAGGCGGAGACACGGAGGCTGGACCAGGCGACGCTGAAGCAGAGGCTGCAGCTGGCGAATGGGTGATGAGGCTGCAGCTGGCGAGGGTGATGAGGCTGCAGCTGGCGAGGGTGATGAGGCTGCAGCTGGCGAGGGTGATGAGGCTGCAGCTGGCGGCGGCGTGGAAGCTGGAGACGGAGGCGCTGCAGGCGGCGGCGTGGAAGCCGGAGACGGAGGCGCTGCAGGCGGCGGCGTGGAAGCCGCAGGTGGAAGCGCTGCAGGCTGGACGGATCCCTTGGATCCTCCAGCGACGACAGGAAGCAAAGGCCGGAGCGGTCCTTCGGACCCTCCAGCGGAGACACGAGGCAAAGGCCGGAGCGGTCCTTCAGACCCTCCAGCGACGACAGGAAACAAAGGCCGGAGCGGTCCTTCGGACCTTCCAGCGGAGACAGGAAACAAAGGCCGGAGCGGTCCTTCGGACCCTCCAGCGGAGACGCGAGGCAAAGGCCGGAGCGGTCCTTCGGACCCTCCAGCGGAGACGCGAGGCAAAGAGTCCACTAGCCGACATAAAGGCAGCTGGCAATGCACTGAGCACTGGCTTTGCCCAGGCAACACTGACACGGAGTGGTTCTCAGGGGGCTGCTTAACCTTCAGGGGTCCAGAAACAGCTGGGGACTGAGACCTAGCCTCTGGGGAAGCCCTGGAGTGGCTAACTGTGCCAACGGCGGCTAAACCCTGAAAAGTACACTGCGTAGACATAAAGCCTTCTCCCTGCACGGAGTGAACGGGTGAATCTGGTAATACTGGAACCTGAACTGCAAGTAACGGTGACACTGGAGGCACAGGGGCCTGACCTACAGGGGGCACAGGGGCCTGACCTACAGGGGGCACTGGAGACTGACCTACAGGCGGCACTGGGGCCTGAACAACAGGCGGCACACTGCAAAAACAGCTATACTTGAAACAAGCCAAATATTCTTAAATCTGACAAAATTTTCTTGTTTTGAGCAAAAAAATCTGCCAATGGCGTAAGCAAAAGTTGCTTGACTAGAATTCTTAAAACTAGCAAATTAATCTAACTGCCATATGCCTTTTAACTAGACAAAATTGTCTAAAATGTATGCTTAATTGAAGAAAATGTGACTTATTTTAAGTAAAAGACACTTTGATATTTAGAAAATCTGTACCTAAAATGAGTATTATGCTTTCTTGAACAAGCTGTTTTCAAGAATTATTTGCTTACTTTAAGATTCTACACCTTAATTTAGATTTTTCACATAAAAAAAAAACCTTATTATAGGACAAATTTTCTTAAAACTGAATTGTTTCTTTCTTGATTGAGCTAACTATAAGAATTATGTTTCGACTCTGAGAACAATAATCAGCAAAAATTCCTGAGAATAAGACACCATCTCTTCAAAAAGCTACTAAAAATAAGGGAATTCATCTTAAATTAAGACAGCAAAAGCACTCTTAGTTTTTGCACTTTTATTGACACAGCAATGGGTCAGTAACTCACTGAGGTTTGTTCCAGGAGAATCATGTCTAAAATTACCTACATTTCAGCAGGGTACTGTGTAACATGGCCAATATAAGAAGTGCATATTCCAGGTACTCTTAACATGAATAATAACAGTATAACACACTCATGGCTGGTATCAAAAATAAATTTTGCTGAAGCTTAAAACAATCACTATTTCAAATCCTATATTACATAACATTTTAGAAGAACAAGTTTAACGACCACACAAGCAAACATGTGTTTTACATTTGAACAACTTTTCTAGAGAAAAAAAAACCCAACCTCACTGACTAACACTGAGTCTGATAAACAAGGCAGATGGAGTCTGTCATCTGAGAGACTCACTCAATGAATGACTTCCACTCACCAAGCGCCTTCCTGTAAGAGGGGGTTGAATCTCGGTCATGGATGGAGTCTTTGAGTATTTCAGTTTGCAAGACAGACAGCAGCGTGGAAATGCACTTTGGATATGTGAGGTGGAGGGCATAGTAATATGCCATCAGATAGAGCAGTCCCTCATTAAGATCCTTCCGGTCAAAAGTGCTCACCGGTGTGGTTCCAACAGCTATCATGCAGTTGCCTTCAGAGACAAGCAGAACTGGACAAGCCAGGGGTCGCTGACGCAGGTAGCCTTCGGGGTCTTCTGAAGTCTACATGACAGAAAAAAAGAGGATTAGAACAAGACCGTAAGAAACACAATTTTTGAGTTGCATTACAGTTTAAAATAGATTAACTTTTTTTGTAGGTTTTATTAAAATCAACATGTTATGGGGATCTGAACTTTAAGAATATTTGACTGACTCCACAGTAAAATATATAAAATGAAAACATGAGTAACTTCAAAATTCAACAATATATACACATAGAATATTGCAGCCTTACCTTTAGGACATGGAAAAAAGCCTCACTACAGATGCCCAGCTTCTTAGGTGGTACTGTGCTGGAAGGGAAAAGCATGGGAAGGGCTCTGAACACAGCTGCTGCATGTTCCACTGGTTTGAAAAAAAAAAAAAAAAAGACAGGGCAACACCATTAAGCATTGCAAATAATGTAATCTGCAAAGCATAAATGTAGACAAATCAAGATACTGTAGCATTACCTCCATCCAAAGTTTTTGGCAGCTTCATAACTTTCTTCATGACACCATAAAACTGCACCTTCGAGTAGAAGATTTCCCATCTATCCTTCATCTCAGAAATGTATTTCAAGTTGGATGGTTGAATAATTCTCCGCAGCTCATCAAGGACCTGAAAAATACAGACAGAAACCCAACTGAGATAGATCCGTCTAGCTCTGTATCTGGTCTTGACAATAAGTGATAACAATTTAAACATGAGGGCCAGTATTTAAGAAATTTGAAAATCAAAATGTCCCCAAAGAAATAAAAGGATGGCTAAAAGAAATAAGTGCTGCTTACATGATCCAGTTCTCTGAAACAAGGATATGCCTCTAGTATCTTCACTGCTCTGTCCTGCTCCTTTATAGCATCAGAGTTAATGAACTGTCTTCTAGACTCAAACTCCAGGTTCAGCAGTTGGGTAACAGCAGCTTTGTTCGGTTTTTTGGTCTTGTACATTTCTTGAAGTGTCTTGTAGTGTCTTGCCTGGGTTTTGTGGCTGTCAAAGAAGTCAGCTGAACCAGCTAAACACACAGAGCAGATGTGTGTAAATCATTTATTGCCACAGTAAGGCTTTATATATCTGTTATTGGTGCAAAACAATAAAACAAAAATTCCAAAATATATCTGTAAATTAGATCAACAAATTAACTAACCACCTATCTTAAAATTGTTCATTCATCCTGTCAAGTTGTCACTATTAAATGGAACGCAAAGATTCCAAGATAAACAGTGAAGTAGTTGTGTTCCATTGTTAGCAGAATTTTTAAGAAAAAAACAAAAAGTATCGTCCAAACCAGATTTACACTCAGGGTGTAATAAGAGGGTGCATTATATTATACTTACATTCTTCATCACTGCCATCCTGGTGGTGCACTGGGGTGCCCATCGATCTAACTGGTGATTTATCTAGAATAATAGTTGATGCACTGGACTCTCCACTGCTGTCACTTTTTGCAACGCTTTCATTCCCATCCTTTCTTGGCTTCTTCGCAGGAGGTTTTTTGCCCTTCCTTGGACTTTTGACATTGGAGAGTCTCTTCATTAGCTTTTTAGCAACAGGTACAAACAGTAAAAATTAAAAGATGATAAGATACATCACTCATGATTAACACAGAGTGGTATTGAGCAAATGCTACTTACCCACTCACCACACGTTTCTTTAAGCATTGGGTAGTACTCCATTAATCGCTTTGCCATGGCATCAACCTCATGTTTGCTGGGGTATCTGGAGTCCTCAGCTGCTCTTGCTATCGAAATCATGTTTGTCATGGTGTTTCTTACGAGTCGACAAAAGAGTTCCTTTGACAAAGGTTCAGCACACTCTGTCCCCAGCCGCTTCTTTTCAAAGTAGGAATGTCGAGCTTGCTCAAGTTCACTGTCTGTGAAGACTATGTACTCTGGGTTGGACATAGTCACAAACTTAGAAGTGCTGGGTTCCTCTCTGGAGAAGTCACCATCTCCAGTAGTTGTTAGCGTTTTTTCAGCAGCAGTCTTGTTCTAAAATACAGTGTACATAGGGCTAATTTCACATAAAATTGCACAAGAACTTTAGGTCTCTAAACATGAAAGAAAGTACAACAAAATATCAGTAAAGTGTTGAACAATAAAAAATATGTATATTTAATAAATGTGTAGGCCACTTGATTTAAATCAAAACTAAAGAAGATTCTACTGTCTATCTGTTAAGTGAGTATTGGTGGAATTACTTGAAACTGCATAAAACAAACTGGTGTGTTCTCAGTTTTGTCACACAACCATAGGACAGAACTTACTTCTTCACATTTGTGCACTGCAAGCCATAGAGCCCGACGCCTAAGGAAATGTTCAGGACCAGGAAACAGATCTTTGATGTCATCTCGTGAAAGTGATGAGAGCAGGTCTTCTCCAACATTTGCTTCTGCAATAGGAGTTTCCAATTATCACTACATTGCATTATCCTCATGTGCAAGCCAGCTGACAGCTTTGCTTGGGTAACACACAGGATACATAAGAAACATTATTTAATATTTACCATTTACAAACAATACTCTATTCCATTATATTCCCTCCTGACTGCTCCACAGGTTCTAAATTACCTTCCTCCCATTGACTGGAAAAAGTATTATATTTGTGATACATCAATTATATAAGTGTATACATATAAATGTCTTTTTTTTTTAACTTCCTGTGCTAAAGTATATAATGAAATAACTTCACTAATGTAAATTTGAAACTACCACAATTTCTGTAAAACTGGCATTAAATTATGGCACTTTGCACACTTGTTGAATAAATTCACAGACACTGAAACTCAGGCTACGTCCACACGTACCTGGGTATTTTTAAAAACGCAGATTTTTCTATGCGTTTGCACCTTTCGTCCACACGTAAACAGCGTTTTCGGTCACTGAAAACGTTGATTTCTAAAAACGCTTGCCAGGGTGGATATTTTCGAAAACTCCATTTTTGCATTTACATGTGGACGAGAAAAACGGAGAAAACTCAGCGTCAAAGGTGTGCGCCTTTTTTGACGTCACACTGTGCGCCGCGTTATTGTTTCGGTGAAATGAATTTCTACAATACTGTTACTGTTAATTGTACTCTCTGCAGTGTTTAAATGCTTACATATACACACACAGTTACTGTCCCTCCACACATACGACTCGGTTCTGCTTCTATGCCCCATCTTTGTTTACTATTTCCCACCGAGGCTTCTAGACTTCTGATTGGCCAACATTTCTACACGGTTAGGAATATATCGCCACCTGTTGCTTTGGCATGTTCCTAGCAGCGTTTTCCTTCATTTCTGCGTTTACGTGTGGACGGGATTATTTTTTTAAACGAAAACGGAAATTCTCCGTTTTCAAAAATACCCGTGTACGTGTGGACGTAGTGTAATAGCACTATCATATTTAAATATGCTAATGCAACTAAGCTAACCACACAAGCTAAGCTAACAACCGGGTATAGCCTGCCATGCTAGCGACTTAACATGCAACATAGCAAAACACAAAACATAGAAAAAACAAAACAGTCACATACCTTTCAGGGTGGCAATTGTTATTTCGTCCAGTTTCTCCATAGCGTGCCTTAATTTCTTCACACTCTACCACTGTATCCCGGACCCCAAAATATTACTAATCCTGCAATCCAAATTTGAGGCGCGAAGCTAGAGGCCCGAAGCTGGACTGTACCAACTCAGGAGTATGGGGTTGTGTACAGAAATGGTTTAGTTCGCTCTTTTATATCTATAAAATTCTATATATTTAAAGATTTGACTATTTTGTTAGATTATATTCAGTAAATACTGACATGTCGGTACTATTACTTACTACAGCTGTTATAAGGCACCGAATTAGGATAGCCATTCCTACCCCTTAATGGAATAATCCAGGTCATCTTGGCTTTATGGGAAAAACGGTTCACAGACCAGTGAAACAAAATGATTTGGTGCTGTGTTATCTGCTTCGTTTTTGTGGGTCTGACCCTCAGATCCTTACTGAGTCATATTAATTCTGCACATAGCCATAGTCCAGATTTCCATGTAGTTTGTGGCATAGATGGATGTGTCAAAGAATATCGTGTTTACAATTCATTTTGGTATCACATTCGTCGAACACACTCTGACCACCTTGGCAATGGACGATGCAGTGGATCGACTATGACACAAAAATCTGTAAGGTGAGACTGACTATATACTTTGATATCTTTGTAAATAATCATATAAAGTATTCATGTTAGATTCCTACTTGTTTTTACAGCTTAACAGTAGATATGTTAATGCTAATTCCTTATGATCCACAACAATGCTATCTATTTATAAAGAATTTTCGGAGTGTTTAATTTCTCCTAATAGAGAAAACAGCATTTTTAAAAAAAAATTTTTTAAACTTTTGTTTTAAATAAACCGATGGGCATGGTCCAGTCTCCTTGGTTGTTTGTGTTTATTAATATTCGTTGTTTCAGTTAGTTTCCTGGTTATTTGTTAATTATTTCCAGTGTTTAGGTGTTCTCTGTGCCTCCCTTGTCTTGAGTCGAGTGTCCCTGGTTTGATGTTCATGTTTATTCCTGTTTTACTTTGATAGTCCCATGCCCTGCATCAGTGTATTCTGTTGCGCTTCCCCCGGGTCTCTTCTCATCTGATTAGTGTCAGCTGTGTTTCGTACCTGTCTGCCGATTCCTCGTTTCCCTGTGTGTGTGTATATTTAGTGTGTGCTTCCCTCTGTTCTTTGTCGGATCGTCTGCATTTTCTCCTCTGTGTCATCTGTGTTCCCTCCCTCAGGTTTTCATGTCTCATGCTCCTTGCTCCAGGTTGTAAGGTTTTTGCAACATTTTCCATGTTTCCTGTGTTCTTGAGTTTAGCTTTCCAGGTTTAGGTTTTTGAGGATTTTTAAAGCTTTTAAACTACAGTTAAGCTGTCAAATATCAATCAGCATTAAATTAGTAACAATTTATTAAACTCAGTCTGAAAACATACATATTTTAGAGTAAATTATCAAATGCAGAATAGAATTATTTAGAAATTATCAGTGTAGCTTGTAATTAATATCTTTAACTAGTCAATTAATCAATTAATCTCAATTGCAGTTCTAGGAGGGAACCCTCATCAGCAGTGAACCTCTGTTCACTGCTGATGAACAGAGGTCTGAGTAACATGTGGGCCTACAGGACTGATCCAGTGGTCGAAAACCAGCCAACAAGCCAGCCAACAATGGATGCGTCTGTAGACACCAGATTGAACTCAGGAGAAGATGCAGTGATTGAGCAAAACACAATACAGCATGATCCAGACAGTGTGTGCCCGGAACATTTTGGTACTTTTGACAGTAGGAGGGATATTATACCCCTTCTGTCAAAAATATTCATGAGCTTTTTGAGTGTTAGGTTCTAATGAATTATTCATGAGCTCAGGAAGTAATAACGGAACTAATTAAATTATGATAATAATTAAATTATGATATTAATTAAATTATGATATTCATACAATTATGATATTCATCCGAAATATGCTAGTTCATTGCTTTTCTTCCCCCCCAAAAAAGAACTAATTGATTATTTTAGAAAGTTTTTATATCAAATAGCATTCTTTTATTTTTAATCCACTAAAAACTTTTTCCTTTTTTCCCTAAAGAAACGCCATCTGGTGGTGGGTCAGCGCATGACAGCGCATGAGTGCGCAGTGCGCGCACCCCCGCGCCTGTGTGTCTAGGCGCGCTCGTGCGCGCGCCTGACTCGGGACCGGGACTGTGTCTCTGGGGCCGTGTTTATGTATTTAAAATGTGTTAAACCAGTATAAATGTGCTTAGTTAAACTTGTGCTTTTGTAACGTTCAGTATGTCCAGACATACAGGGTGCATGCCCTGTGGGAAAACTTTATTTCAATTTATATGCATTTGTTTAATCCGAACAAAGAAATTTAAAATCAAACTCAGAGTTGCAAAAAAACACTCGCGATCTCCGCGGCTCCCACCCGATCCTTAGGCAAATAAGCAGGGAGAAACTCCTCAAAAACCCTCCGCGTTTTTTCTCCAAAACCCCTAGAAATAACCTCTAGGGGAACCCCCGTATACCCAAAACCTTATATTCGATAACAGGGCAAATCCTGAAAAATTCCTTAGTCTTTTTTCTTCAAAAAACAGCCCTATCACTAGCGCCGTCTCTAAGTTCTTACTCGCGATCCTTAGGCAAATATCATGGAGAAACTCCTCAAAAACCCTCCGCGTTTTTCTCAAAAGTACGCAAAACAAAAAACCCCTAGAAATAACCTGTAGGCAACCTCCTATCCCCAAGCCTTATATTCGATAACAGGGGGAAAATCCTGAAACCAAATCCTTAGGCATTTTTTCTCAAATTCAGCAAAGTCTAAGTTCTTACTCGCACCGAACTGCTGCCAGAGAACAGTTTTTCCACTGTTACTCTCGCTGTATCTGATCCTTAATGATTCTGGGTCTTCGTTTGAAATTTGCGCCGGAGATCCACTCCGCCTCCCAGGTAAACCTTACTGCCCCGCTGCCACTCAGACCGAATCCACAATATTACCCCAGTCTCCAGACCACTAAAACAATTAGCGGTACTCAGACCGAATCCACAATAACACCCCAGTCTCCAGACCACTAAAACAATTAGCGGTACTCAGATCGAATCCACAATAACACCCCAGTCTCCAGACCACTAAAACAATTGGCCTCACTTTTACCTGTGTGCATATCAATCGTACCAGGTAAACCTTACTGCCCCGATGACAATCACATTACAAAAGGGGCGGCTCCATTTCGCACCCCGCTCACCCAATTGGATACAGATCCGATTTATCTTCTCAGCGATAGGTCTATTCTCTCACCTGTATCAGGATAAATAATCTCACATTTCAAGTTGAATTTAACAGTTTTTCCCTCTCAGAAAAACAAGTTTTCTCCTTTTTTCACAAACAACATGGCCACCAGACCTACCAACCTCACTGTGGTCTCTCAGACCCCTGTAACCAGCTACAGAGCCTCTGCCACGCCAGCGCAACTCAGACGAATGCATCTTTGCCGGGTCCAACCTGCATCTGCTATCCCTTTGGAGGAGAGATTCCCTCTCAACACCGGGGGATTTTGGGGCTATGCTTTCAGCCTCCCGGAGAGCCAAATCTATTTCTACCAGCTAAAAGCAGGTGAAAGTTTTGGTCCGCTTACACCACGGATTGCTTTTAGCTCCTCTGATTGGGCTGTTTTGACCCTCATCGCGACCCCTGAAATCCAGAAGAGCCTGCGGGAAACGAGCTCGCAACAACCGAGAACAAGGGACCAAGAAACGCAGACGCCTCGTGTTTTCAAAGGGGCCCATGCGTTTCCACCATTCACCCAACAACACCGG
The DNA here is from genome assembly GCA_922035795.1 of Oreochromis mossambicus. Lineage (NCBI taxonomy): Eukaryota > Metazoa > Chordata > Actinopteri > Cichliformes > Cichlidae > Oreochromis > Oreochromis mossambicus. The sequence goes on from CAKLIZ010001209.1 coordinate 43,263, forward strand.
CCTTTAAACGCGGTGAGAAAAACCGTGACATATGCGCAGTGGGAGACTAAGAGCACGCCGTTTTGCAGGTGGGTCTGTAAGGCGAGTCGTCAGACAGGAGAAAATGCAGGCAAGGATGAATTTGTGCTGGACCTTACGAACACCCACTCCGGTGTTTTCAACACATTGCTTCGGATTCCCACTCAAGACTGGCTGAAGATGGTGGCGGAAAAGAACGGCAGAATTTTAGAGCTTTTTAAGCTAAGTACAAGCACCTCTGAGCTGGTCCTGGTTGGAAATAACTCCCCGCACTCAAAATAACCCTGCCCCCCCCCCCCCCCCCCCTCATCCGGTCCCCCTTACCCCGCCTCCTCCTCCCCAGTGCTTTTAAAAACCGCAACGACCGTCTCCTCCACATCGTCTGTAAACAGCCATGAGTCACCACAGCTCTGGAACTCCCTCTGCTCTAACCCCAGCATCCTTTCGGCCAGCAGCTGCTTCTACTCCAGCCGGGAACCCAGTGATGGATCTTGCTACTCCACCACCGAGTCCCCATCAGGCCTCATCATCTCCGGCCGCTATGCTTGCAGATTCGCCGCTCCTGCCTTCATCACCTCAAGGTTGGAACTCGCCACGCCACCCTGCTCTCGGATGGCAATCACCCGAACAGACCCCGGTAAACAACCCAGTCTCTGGTGTCTCGCTCTGGGCTTTGGGTGACCCTGTGTGCCGGGCTCTTTTCAGAGAGCCTGAAGACAATGATCCCCACCCCGGGGTGAGCAGTGGACAATCTTCATCCCTGGACATCGATGAGGCCGCTACTCTACTCCCCACCGCCGTTTTTGAACTTATAAAACTAACTCTCAAGTACCTTGTCATGTCGCTACTCCAGAAACACCGACAAGACGTGTGTCAAGGATGCGCAGTCTCCCACCCCTCACAGAGACGCCATTCTTGTCTTTTCCCGCTGGAAAAATATTACTTTTTCAAGTACTATGATGAACTCTGCAAAAGATTATGGAACGGACATTTCACCAACACATTATTACAAATTTTACGGTTAGAAGGCTTTTCACCACCACCCGAGCAAGTCAGAGGTGTGGCCCAGGCGTATCTCTTTGAACTGAGAGACGCCCGCGATATAGAGGGCACTCTGCAAGAAATCGATGCCAGTGTCACTGAAGTTACCCGCACTATAATTGATCAAGGGTTAGATGACAATTACTCACTGTGGCTGTCCTAGTATTTGTTTTTCTTCTCTTTCCTATTATTTTTTCCTATTATTTTTTCTTACTGTTAAGTTTTTGTTTGTTTGTTTTTACTCGTTTCAGATGTAATGTTTTTTTTTGTTTTGTTTTTTTCATTACATCAAATAAATTGTTTTTGGAAAAACGTTGTATCAAATAAAACTTTCTTGGAAAAGCATTGCAAGAATCAAACTCATTATTTGTTTTTACTCGTTCAAATGTATTGTTTTTCATTACATAAAATAAATTGTTTTTGGAAAACCGTTACATGAAATAAAACTTTCTTGGAAAATCATTGCAAGAATCAAACTCGTTATTTTTGTTTTTACTAGAATCAAAGTGCAATGTTTTTAATGACAACAAATAAAATATTTTCATGAACTGGTTACATGAGATAAGTAACTGCTCGATCATGAAATAAAACCATAGTTAAACATAACTTCAAAGAACACACATGGCAGAGCAGATTATATTGAAACGCGCATATTACGACCCATCTCACCCCGGTAGTTTTTGCGGAGTGCAAAAATTGATTAAAAGCGTGCAGGATGAAACTGGTACAAAGATTAACGCGCAAACAGCTCAAAACTTCCTCGCAGAACAGGATGCGTACACCTTACACCGAGCCGCACGCCTGCGCTTTCCGAGAAACCGTGTGTTTGTCCCCAGACCTCTTAATCAATTTCAAGCAGACCTTTGTGATATGAGGGCGCTAGCTGAGCATAACGATGGCTATCAATATTTACTTACAGTTATAGATGTTTTCTCTAAAAAAGCCTATGCAAGAGTGTTGAAAAACAAAACAGGAGTTCAGGTCACTAAGGCTTTTGAGGCTGTCTTAAAAGACAGCCAAATTCCTCAAAAACTACAGACAGATAGTGGTAAGGAATTTTTTAATTCCAGTTTTCAATCTTTAATGAAAAAGCATGGTATAAATCATTTTGCTACAGGGAGCGATCTAAAAGCCTCAGTCTGTGAAAGGTTTAATAGAACTCTTAAAAGTAAAATGTATAGATATTTCACTGCTCAAAATACCCGTAGATATATCGATGTGTTACAAGATTTATTACAAAGCTATAACACTAGTTATCATCGTTCCATAAAAATGGCCCCCAATCAAGTAAAATCAGACAATGTAGCATTAGTATTTCAAAACCTATATGGCACTTCGTCTCATTGTAGAAAAAAGCCCATGAAATTTAAAAAGGGAGATCATGTGAGGCTGTCTAAAGTTAGAGGTGTGTTTGATAAGCGTTATGAGCAAACGTTCACAAACGAGGTATTTACTATTGACCAATGCATACCTAGAGACCCTCCTGTTTATAAAATCAAAGATTACGATGGGGAAGAAATTATAGGTAGTTTTTACGAGCATGAGCTGCAGAAAATCGCTCTTTGCAAGGATAAGCTCTATCACATAGACAAAATTCTCTCAAAACGTAAACAGAGAGGTCAGCTTTATTTCCTGGTGAAATGGAGGAATTGGCCTGAAAAGTTATAGCTGGATTAAAGCCAGTGAGCTTAAAAACCTGTCATAACAAACTCCGCACCTCACTCTCATCTTTGGTAACCTTGGTAACGGTTTCAGCATGACTCTCAGGGCGCAGGGTTTTTACGTGACACTACCATCAAACGCTAGTCTGAACGTATTTAAAAATAACACAAGTAGCTCTTTCCGTGTGGATTTGGCTCACCATCTCAACCTCGATGGGGCCTGGGAGGTGGCTCTCACTGAAATTTCATATCCCTATACATGGCTTAATATCCCGAATGATAAGGCTTATTTTGAATTCAGGAAAAAGAGTGACGCTGAGCAGCGGTCTGATGACGTGGTTAAGACAAAAATACGCGCTGGTTTTTACAAGGATGCTAACACGCTGAGGGCCGAGGTTGAAGCATGCCTTAGACGTATCGACTCGGATATATATCTAAAATACCACCCCATCGTTAAAAAGTTTGAATTCACCGCTGGGGGCATATATCAACTCAGGTTTTTTCCTCCTCTGGCATATATGCTTGGTGTACCGGCAGGTGTCTGGCAACGGTTTGAGCGCAAATTTGCCCCATATCCTGCAGATATAAAAGCTGGATGTTATCATCTATTCTGTTATTCAGATATAGCGGCCTTGCAGCTGGTAGGTGATAGCTATTCACCCCTGCTGCGTACTGTCAGAATAGAGGGTAATTACGGAGATATCGTGAACCTGTGCTTTAACAAACCAGACTATATTCCTGTTGCTCGGAAACACATAGAAAATATCCATATTGAAATCAAAATCAAAACTTAAACTTTACCTACGGTAAAACGATAGTAAAGCTACATTTCCGGCCTGTCAAGGATCTCCTCTAATAACAAAAATATGGATAATAATAGATTTATAAAGTATTACGAATCGCAAGCTGGTAACGGGTTGCCAGGCTTTTCCGGGGCGCCCGTAATTTACGGACGAGGAATAGCATCTATTTTCTCAAAATTGTTTAGATTTGTAACCCCATTCTTAAAGCGTGGTGTCAGCCTCGTTAAACCTCATTTGAAAACA
>CAKLIZ010001210.1:0-15292 GCA_922035795.1 Oreochromis mossambicus
CAAAATATGACTATCCAGAGTTGGGACCAGGAAGCAGAGTTGCAGTCCTACACGCCTCTCTGCAGCTTCTCTCCTCCTGCTACCCCCCAAAAACCCATCTCCATTGAGACTGTGTCAGCTCCCAAACAGACAAAAAACAAACTAAAAACCAGCAATAAACAACTTAAACATAAAAAATCACAAAGAAAGAACAATACAGTATCCACATCTGAACCAAAGAGTAAAACAGTGAAATGTGGATTATTAAATATTAGGTCTCTCTCCTCCAAGTCTCTGTTAGTACATGACTTAATACTTGATCAACAAATCGATTTACTCTGCCTTACAGAAACCTGGTTGCAGCCGGATGATTATGTTAGTTTAAATGAATCAACACCCCCGAGTCATTCTAACTACCAGAAACCTCGAAGCACAGGCCGAGGGGGCGGTGTGGCAGCAATTTTTCACACCAGCCTATTAATTAACGAAAGACCAAGACAGACTTTTAATTCATTTGAAAGCCTGATGCTTAGCCTTGTCCACCCCAGCTGTAAAACTCAGAAACCAGTCTTACTTGTTATCATCTATCGTCCACCTGGGCCTTACACAGAGTTTCTCTCTGATTTCTCAGACTTTTTATCTGATTTAGTGCTCAGCTCAGATAAAATAATTATTGTGGGTGATTTTAACATCCATGTAGATGCTAAAAATGACAGCCTCAACATGGCATTTAATCTGTTATTAGACTCAATTGGCTTCTCTCAAAATGTAAAAGAACCCACCCACCACTTTAATCACACTCTAGATCTTGTTTTAACATATGGCATAGAAACTGAACATTTAACAGTGTTTCCTGAAAACCCTCTGCTGTCTGATCATTTCCTGATAACATTTACATTTACAATAATTGATTACACAGCAGTGGGGAGTAGACTTTATCAAAGTAGATGTCTTTCTGAAAGTGCTGTAACTAAGTTTAAGAATATAATCCACCCACTGTTATCATCTTCAATGCCCTGTACCAACATAGAGCAAAGCAGCTATCTGAATGCTACTCCAACAGAGGTCGATTATCTTGTTAATAATTTTACCTCCTCACTACGTACGACTCTGGATACTGTAGCTCCTGTGAAAACTAAGGCCTCAAATCCGAAGTACCTGACTCCGTGGTATAATTCTCAAACACGTAGCTTAAAGCAGATAACTCGTAAGCTGGAGAGGAAATGGCGTGTCACAAATTTAGAGGATCATCATTTAGCCTGGAGAAATAGTTTGCTGCTTTATAAGAAAGCCCTCCGCAAAGCCAGAACATCTTACTATTCGTCACTGATTGAAGAAAATAAGAACAACCCCAGGTTTCTCTTCAGCACTGTAGCCAGGCTGACAAAAAGTCAGAGCTCTACTGAGCCAACAATCCCTTTAACGTTAACTAGTAATGACTTCATGAACTTCTTCACAAATAAAATTTTTATCATTAGAGAAAAAATTACCAATAATCATCCCACAGATGTAATATTATCTACAGCTACTTTTAGTACCATCGATGTTAAGTTAGACTCTTTTTCTCCAATTGATCTTTCTGAGTTAACTTCAATAATTAATTCCTCCAAACCATCAACGTGTCTTTTAGACCCCATTCCTACAAAACTGCTCAAAGAAGTCCTGCCATTAATTAATTCTTCAATCTTAAATATGATCAACCTATCTCTAATAATTGGCTATGTACCACAGGCCTTCAAGGTGGCTGTAGTTAAACCTTTACTCAAAAAGCCATCTCTAGACCCAGCTGTCTTAGCTAATTATAGGCCAATCTCCAACCTTCCTTTCATATCAAAAATCCTTGAAAGAGTAGTTGTCAAACAGCTAACAGATCATCTGCAGAGGAATGGCTTATTTGAAGAGTTTCAGTCAGGTTTCAGAGCTCATCACAGCACAGAAACAGCTTTAGTGAAGGTTACAAATGATCTTCTTATGGCCTCTGACAGTGGACTCATCTCTGTGCTTGTCCTGCTAGACCTCAGTGCAGCGTTCGATACTGTTGACCATAATATCCTATTAGAGCGATTAGAACATGCTGTAGGTATTACAGGTACTGCACTGCAGTGGTTTGTATCATATCTATCTAATAGACTCCAATTTGTTCAAGTAAATGGAGAGTCCTCTTCACACACTAAGGTCAATTATGGTGTTCCACAGGGTTCAGTGCTAGGACCAATTCTGTTTACATTATACATGCTTCCCTTAGGCAGCATCATTAGAAGACATAGCATAAATTTTCACTGCTATGCAGATGACACACAGCTCTATCTATCCATGAAGCCAGGTAACACACACCAATTAGTTAAACTGCAGGAATGTCTTAAAGACATAAAGACCTGGATGGCCGCTAACTTTCTGCTTCTTAATTCAGATAAAACTGAGGTTATTGTACTCGGCCCTGAAAATCTTAGAAATATGGTATCTAAGCAGATTCTTACTCTGGATGGCATTACCTTGGCCTCCAGTAATGCTGTGAGGAACCTTGGAGTCATTTTTGACCAGGATATATCCTTCAACGCACATATTAAACAAACATGTAAGACTGCTTTCTTTCATTTGCGCAACATCTCTAAAATTAGAAACATCCTGTCTCAGAGTGATGCTGAAAAACTAGTTCATGCATTCATTACTTCCAGGCTGGACTACTGTAATTCATTATTATCAGGATGTCCAAAACACTCGCTGAAAAGCCTGCAGTTAATCCAAAATGCTGCAGCAAGAGTATTGACAGGGACTAGAAAGAGAGAGCATATTTCTCCTGTTTTGGCTTCCCTTCATTGGCTTCCTGTTAAATCCAGAATTGAATTCAAAATCCTGCTCCTCACATACAAGGTCTTAAATAATCAGGCCCCATCTTATCTTAATGACCTTGTAGTACCATATCACCCTATTAGAGCACTTCGCTCTCACACTGCAGGCCTACTTGTTGTTCCTAGAGTATTTAAAAGTAGAATGGGAGGCAGAGCCTTCAGTTTTCAGGCCCCTCTTCTGTGGAACCAGCTTCCAGTTTGGATTCGGGAGACAGACACTATCTCTACTTTCAAGATTAGGCTTAAAACTTTCCTTTTTGCTAAAGCATATACTTAGGGCTGAACCAGGTGACCCTGAATCCTCCCTTAGTTATGCTGCAATAGATGTAGGCTGCCGGGGATTCCCATGATGCATTGAGTTTTTCCTTTCCAGTCACCTTTCTCACTCACTATGTGTTAATAGACCTCTCTGCATTGAATCATATCTGTTATTAACCTCTGTCTCTCTTCCACAGCATGTCTTTATCCTGTCTTCCTTCTCTCACCCCAACCGGTCGCAGCAGATGGCCCCGCCCCTCCCTGAGCCTGGTTCTGCCGGAGGTTTCTTCCTGTTAAAAGGGAGTTTTTCCTTCCCACTGTCGCCAAAGTGCTTGCTCATAGGGGGTCATATGATTGTCGGGTTTTTCTCTGTATCTATGAAGCGCCTTGAGGCGACTTTTGTTGTGATTTGGCGCTATATAAATAAAATTGAATTGAATTGAATTGAATTAAATCCTCTCACCCGTGCAACGACCAACCAGTAGTCTACCTGGAAGGTCGAAGAAAGAAGAGGAGGATCGCAGAGAATCACCCAACCCAAAGAGGGGGCGTCAAAGAGGCGTAAAGTTTAATACACCGGGGCTCCAGTTTAAAGCTAATGGAGAGTATGAGATGTCCAAGTATGAGATGTCCAAGCATGGGGTTCTGGGGAAGTTGGAAAGTAATTGGGGTGTTGGCATGTTTAAGTGTTTTAATATGTTTGTTTGTTTTTTGGCATATAGGTGAATTGCCCAGGCACAGAGGTTCATCCACTCCAGAGTCCAAAATTATTGGGTCACAAGAAAAATCCAAGCGCGAGGTCTCAGATAAACGGGATGAGTGTCTCAGCACATATGGTGGACTAGAGCTGGACCACATTAACGGGTCCACCACTTCATTTACATTTGATCTGTGTGATGTTTTTAACTGTAAGGGAGCAAACAGTAGCTGGAGTGGGTATAACGTGTGCATGTGTTGGGATTATGCAGTGAATATATATTGTGAAAGGGGAAGGTGACCTTTTGACAGCTGGTGTCGGAACTGGAATCAGGTAAGAGGGTACACTGGGGGAAATTGGGTGGTGTCAGAACAGGGGCAAGGGAATGAGCTAAAGCGTCAGAGGGATTACAGTCCGACCCAGAATCCACTGACCCTGTATTAAACCCAATTCTTTTATCCCCATGATAGAACAGAGAAAACCTGACTCAGAGTGGTCAAAGTATTTATAATTCTTTATTCAATCATCTTCCGGAAGAGAGAGCCCTGCACAGCCCAAAGCCAGTTGCAGAATCTCTAACATTAGAAGCTAAAAATGTGTCTCATATCGGTGTTATTTTGGTACTTTACACGTCACACACAGCTTCGATACAAACAACTCCTTATATGTTACTAGTTCCTGTTTTTATTTATATGCTTGTACAGCTGTACACTAACTTCCTTTTTTTCAGTCTGGCTGAGCACTTAGTTTGTGAGTCAAACTGGCCTTGCTTTAAAAGCCTTTATTACTAAAATACATAAAACAATATAATCAGAAAATAAGCACTAACAATATATGTTTATTCCTTAACACCTATCAATGGGGAACTGGTGGCATCAAAAACCCATTTATTTAGTTCTGGGTGTGGGGACCGCAGGGACAGATCCAAAGGGGTCAATAAAAGTTAATTTTCTTAAAAAAGCTAAACCAATAAAGCCTGCAGCAAAGGAGAATGGGACATCACTGGTAAAAGACAACCGCAACTCAGACGAGAAGGTAGTTGTAGTCGACTACACCCGGCTGAAACCACAAGATTTAATTGAGCGTGCCACAAGATTCAGTGACAGTAATCTCTGGCTGGATTGGGTGGCCCAAAATGATAGGGAACAGCATGTAGATGATTGTGTTGCCTGTGCCACAGCTAGACCTTGTTTGTTCACTGAGCCTGCGCCACTGTACCCAGAGGATGAGTGGGATTATAACTGTATGTTGAGGCTAACTAGAGAAGCTTGACCACGGGTAATTGCACCACACTGTCGAGTTTATATCCGCCAATCAACATGTGCACACGAGTAGGACCATTTATACCCCCAAAAAATAATTATACATGTTTTAAATTCTCAGCGGACAGCGTCAAGTACACTCTGGGAGAAATTGACCCCAGTTGGTGCACCACGACACTCACGGGGAGGACCACAAATAATGTAAGTGACACAAGCACCATGATTGGTACGTCGGCTAGAAGTGGGTTATATTACTATTGTGGACATCACACCCTTTTGGTGCGTTTTCCTTTGGGAAGTGTGGGGACATGTGCTATGGTGCGGTTGGGAGCCCCACTGATGCTTATAGGGAGTAAGGTAAAAGCCATACCACAACACACAACACAGCACATTGGCAGCAAAACGTAGGAGACATGTTTTGGGGAAGAGGGACACAAAAGGTACACATGCTTATGACCCGAGAACGGGACTCGCCTACCTGGATTGACTCGATAGGAGTCCCAAGGAGAGATCCTGATGAGTATAAATTAGTTGATCAGATAGCTGCAGGGTTTGAAAGTATAATCATATGGGTAACTACAAATAAAAATGTTGATCATATTAATTATGTCCATTATAATTTGCTGAGACTCTCTAACCTAACCAGGGACGCCATGGAAGGATTTGCAGAGCAGCTGGGGCCGACATTGTTGGTGGGAGTGCAAAATCGAATGGCTCTGGACATGTATGTGCCATGAGGTTGACATGTGTTGTACTTTCATTCCCAACAACACCGCTCCAGATGACTCTGTAACCAGGCTCTGGAGGGCCTGAAAACTTTATCCAAAACTATGCATGAACATTCAGGAGTCAACAATGCGCTGGAGAACTGTGTGACATCTGTGTTTGGGCAATGGAAGGGGTTGTTTATGTCTGCCATGTTTTCTCTTGCTACTTTCATAGGAATACTGGTTACAGGTTGTTGCCTCATTCCTTGTGCCAGAAGAGTGCTGGAGAAGCTGATAGTGAGGGCTGTGGATTCGGGGCCAACAGGTCCGGGGTCTATGATGCCGTTGGTGGAGGTGGCTGAATGGACCGAGGAGTTAGACAATAGAAAGGATGTTGGCATTCTTCAAAGGCCAAAGAGGGGGAGTGTGGGAATTATATCATTTTTATATCATGTTTATTCTTCTATATCTTTTTTATTAAGCTTTGAGTAGTGGCATTTGATGGAAACAGTTATTAAACATACAGTTTTAATTATGTTATTACACATATTGCAAATGTGAAGGAGTTAAGGTCACAAGCTTCGTTCAGCGTGACTGTCTGAACTGATATATTGTCGGAATGGCTTAGAGTACGGAGGGATAAATCCATAACACGCTTACACACACAGACATCAAGTAAGATTTCTAGGGTAAAGATGAAACATATTTTGCTTTGTCCTTGCATAGCAACAAGTGATGCAGAAGGTGTTAAAGATAAGCATGCAATCAATAAGTCAGCAGGAAACATCTGGAGGGTAAGACGGGACAGTTTTCACGAGTGGGGATATTTGTGCTGAACGCTGCTGTCGCTCTCTTCCCTGTTCCCACCCACTTTCAAACCAATCAGCATTGGAGCGAGCACAGCGTTGTACACTCGTCGTACAAAGCTCAGCACACTGAGCTTTGTTGTGATGCTTTCATCGGTGTGGAAATAAGAAAGTTTCCTGTAATGTGACAGACGCTGGAGCTCTGTCACTCACAGCTTCCAGTTTCAGCTTCAAACTTCAGCTTTTTGTGCAGCTTTAGTGTAGAGCCTTCACCAGTCCCACTGTGGCCTCCTGAACTGGTGGTTTGTTTTGCTTTGGACTCTGATGTTTCTTGTTCAGTTTTTTTTTTTATTTCACACAGTAAAACTTGACAATTTTTCATGTTGTTATGATAAACTTACGACTTTAATGTGAAACATTCAGAGTTTTTTCTCTTGTTGTGTTTGTTTGAAGCTGCTTCCTGTTGGCTTCAGCTGTTTGGAGTTTCCATTTTCTAAACTTCTACATTCTGAACCTTGTTCAGCTCTGAACAGATGATGAAACACTGAATGATTTTAAGCTCACACTTTGTCTAATAAACTTTCATCTTTCATTCTTTATACAGATTGGAGGGCTGTGGTTTGTCAGAGATCAGCTGTGATTATCTGGCAGCAGTGCTGAAGTCCAACCCCTCCCATCTGAGACAGCTGGACCTGAGCTGGAACAAGCTGCAGGATTCAGGAGTGAAGCAACTGTGTGGTTTCCTGGAGAGTCCAGGATGTGGACTTGAAACTTTGAGGTTAGTCACCATGTTTTAGTTGTGCTGAGATGAATATTATGTGAAAGTTGTGCTGACACTAAACTGCAGAAATAAGGCTGATATTATACTGATCCACACTGAGGATCTTCATGGTAAAGTCTGTTTTCTTCTTCTCTGGTTTAGTCCATTGACTGTAGCAGAACAATGTTCACATGTCAAACCTTCAAAGAAGAAGAAAAATCCTCCACTGGATAATTCACTGTGAAACTCTAAAATTCTTCATTCCACCTTAAAGTCTTTCTGACACTGAAATCCAAACCAAAATGGCCATTTCCTTTACAGACAGCAGTCCAACAGAAACATACACACATCATCCAAAACACAGTCCAACATCCAAATGTCCTCCACTGCCAGCATGAATGATGGGAAAGAGAAGGAGGAACACTCTGACATTCAGGGTTAGAATGAGTTTCATGAAGCAGACTGTGAAGATCAAAGCTGCATTAGAAGCTTACATGAATGAATGAGTGGACAGAAGTGGACAGAGATCATCTGAAGCACTTCAAAGGCTTTAAATCAGCACATTTCTCTTTATTCTTTATGAACTCTGTTAGTTTCTATCAGTTTTCTGTGGAATGAAGCTAACAGCAGGCTAATAAGATGCTGACCAATAGGTTTCTATTAAAGGTTGTAATTTGTATATGAAAAAGTGCTTTGGCTCAGCAGGGATCAGCTTACAGGTAGAATACAGCTGCTGGATGGGATTAGCATGTCCTAGCTATCTACCAAACTGCTAACTGGGGAATTTCAGGCCATCTATGAATCATTTTTGCTAACTGTTTATTCAGCTTAGGCTCACAGGGCTGCAGCCTGTGCCCTAGCAGTCATAGGGCAAGAGGCGTGGTCCACCTGCACAGGTGAGCAGTCCATCACAGGGCCAACAGAGAGAGACAGAGAAGCACTCTCTCACATCCACACCTACAGCCAATTTAGAAGCCCCAATGAACCTAAGCAGCATTTCATTGGACTGTGGGAGAACATCCAACCTCCACAGAAAGGCCCAGCTGACCAATAAGCTTCAACCTACAACCTTCTTCCTTTAAGGCACTAGTGCTAACCACTTTTTCCAATTTTAGCCCAAATCCTGCATTTTCCTGTTTCTGACTACAGGCTAGCGACACTAACACTTTCCCATCAGACACTGCCACCTAGTGGAGGAAGTCTTAGTTCTATTTGAAGCTTCAGATTACAGTTAGTTCCTTTACAAAGAGGTGGAGGTGGTGGGGCCACAGACCACCATCACTGAGTGCCATAGGACACTTAACCTTTGTTTCCATATGCTGGGAACTTCCTGTTGTTCCAAGGAGGACTGGAAAATGTGTGAAAATCTCCCAGTCAGTTCCTCAGAGCACACTTCAATCATTTCCCTCCCAAAGCATCAGGACCAGGGCTTTTTCTCTCTTTGATCCCACTAAGAGATTTACACACAACAGTGGCGTGTCTAGAAAATTTTTGTTGGGGGGGCCAGGTAGGGGCACAGATTTGGAGAAGGGTGGCAGATGTAATTGACAGATAATGTTAAAAAAAAAATTTCTACCAACCGTTAACCATAATTCAATAACCCTATAAACCTAATAACCGAATGCGCTTTTAAGTCTTATTAGAATGAGATTTTAACCACTACGGTGCAAAGTTTTTAGGTACTGCGTTGAAAAGTACAAGAGATACAGCGCTTTGTCAGTGTTTATTCAGCATTCAAGGACAGCAATATTTGCATAGTATTTTTACTGACATATAGTGCACATATGTTTTGGGCAAAAACATTTTTGAATATTAAAATATGAACATTTTTACCTATTAAAAAAAGAAGATAATCTTCTCACAAACTGGTGTTTGATTTTGAAACAGGTAATAAGTGGGGAAAGAAATGAAAAGACTAACATTTGAATGAAACCTGAAAGCAAGTAAATACTTTCTATGCTGCTTTATGGCAAACTTTGGATGTATAAAGAACAACACTGGCTGATGATGAAATACAGTCAGCTGGCATGGTGACACTGCCAGTATTAACCTGCAGGGCTGGACTGGGACAAATTTTGACCAGAGACCGGCCCACCAGGTATTAAAGCCATAAAGCCTTTGAATGAAAACAGAAGCTGTTGTGACAGTGATATACACTGTCTTTTTGGTATATGTATGATTTCTATACATTTTACGTCAGATAAAAACTTTGTTCGCAAGATTCAGATAATTATTTAATAAAAGCTAGATATTTTAAATGAGAATAAGTAAGAAAAGTATTTCTTTGTGACCCCCTTTCCCTGTTAATGCCCTACCTGGCCCCCTGGCAAAACTTTGCTAGATCCGCCCCTGCACAGTTACCAGCTGTCAGCTACTTAGAAAAGGATCCTGGTGTTATTTGTCTCTCAGAAACAGTTCATAACTTCCCTTCAACTCATTCATGTCACCTAAAAGGTAAACCTGTTTCTCCATCACCTGTTCAGCTCTGATGATTCAGTAAGGACATCTCCTGGTTTCATCTGCATGTTTCCCTCTCACCACATATCCAAACCGACATCATGACCTGCAGCTTTTACAGCTGTAGTTCCAGCAAACATCAGCTGATACTAGAAATTAATATTAAATAAATTCTAACAACAGCTGATCAAGCTTAAACGTGCTACTGTTGTTTAGCGCGACATCCGCTGGTTTCCTCTTTCTGGCGCAAAGTGAGCGATAAACAAACAAGAGAGAGAATCAGCTGATCATTGATCAGTTTCATGACTGAAGTAGCAACAGGAGAGAGAATGAGAGAAGAAGAGGCAGCTGTGCAGCAAAGACAGAATAAATCCAGCTTTGTGTCTTTTTTCATTATAGCTAAAGTACGGGACAAACTGCGTCTCTTCAGCTCAATACGAAACGAGTAATATTTTCTCTGAATGAGGGACCATTCCATTTTTTTAAGGAGCCGTTGGCAACTCTACTAACTAACCTTATTAATAAATAAAGTTCACTATCAGTAACATCATAGCACCCGCCCAGCTGTATAGAAAGTCCGTCATGCTAGCTAGTAGGCAGTATGACTTATTGTAACTGACTGTAAAAAGTCAGCACACTGTAAAATCTAATTAGTTCCCAGAACTCAAAAAAATTATGGAAACTCGTTGCCTCAAAAAAATTGGATCAAGTTTACGTAAGATGACCAAGTTAGGGCAACTTACTCATTTTGAGTACACTGTACAGCCTTGTTAGTTCCCAGAACTCAAAAAAATTATGGAAACTCGTTGCCTCAAAAAAACTAAGTAAAGCTTACTTAAGATGACTGTTAGGACAACTTATTCATTGCAAGTCTGCAGTATTAACAATAACTTGATATTTCTGACTGTACAATACTAATTGTTTACCTACTGACAAACATGTTAAGTTCAACTAAATGAAAAAATAATTTGTGGTAACCTGAATATGATTAAAAATAATTAACAACACTTTTTGTAATGATGTTAAAATGAGCCCAAATTTTATTTTCAAACACAACAAAGTACAACAGCCAACATACTGGACATGTTCTGCTGAACAACAAACAATTATATTGCCATCACTGTTATAATCTTACAATGAAACAAAGTCTCAGATGTAATTATTCTGAAAATAAGTTTAGGCCTACCACAGTTTGTTTTGTACTTACATTACTTATATAATCAAAATAAAATATTTATTGTTCTGTCACAAGTGCAGTCTCTAATTTAAACAACACATTTGTTTTTCATTCCAACACATGAGCTGGAATGTTGTATTATTTTAAGGATGGCTTGTTTCCAGTCCAGGCATTACTGCCTGAATGACTGTCATGGATCAAGGTGATCCAAATGTAGGTGCAGAAGAAAGTCTTTAACTTCCCTTAAGTACAGTGGCAGTGGATGTGGGTTGGAGATGCAATGAGCTTGAACCTGCAGGCGACCATCTTCACTGACCACACCATCTGTGACGGAGGACTCATCTCTCCTGTTGTCCTGCAAGCAAACAATCATATTTTTTGGAACATGAACTTAATTGCTTTCTTAAAACATTTTTTTCTGCATTTGGTATAGAACAGACTCCAATTAAGACGATCTCAGGCCCCCTCCCCACGGGAGAGGTGACATTCAATGTCCCACTTGTCAGTCTGGATAGCCCTGACCACCACCCAACACACAATAATGTCATGAAAGCATAATTTTAAAAAGGGCTATGCAAACATGGCCAATAACTTTCATTCTAATGATGTGCAAAATGATTTTGGGCACAAAACAGATTTTGCTGTTAGAAAACTTGCAGACTTCACTATATACAGTGTAGACCCTCTAAACTAAGTTTGGGGGATGTGATCTTTCAAGAAATGCAGACCAAACTGTTGTTGTTTGTTTACTTACACAGCATGTCTTGTAGAATTAACTGTGGTCACCAGCAACAGCATAGTGCAGTCATATCTCAAGTCTAATAACAGAAGACAGGAAAAGATCAGTAAAGAAACAACTTCCCCAAACCAAAGCACAAATAAAACAATAAGTAAAACAGGCTGATCTAAAGTATGATTAAAGTTCAGCCTGATTAATATAAATGTCACTGACAGTTGGAAAACTATTGGAAAACCAAAACACTTACCACTGAGTTGATGTCTTTCTGTCCAACAGCAGGAGTGCTGGTCCCGAGCCTCAAAGACAGTAAGAAGCAAGTAGAGGGAGAAAAAACAGAACATTTTTCAGAAACTGATTTGATCCTTAATGGCTGTGCAATCATTGTAACATAGAGTTTGCTTATGTTGTTAAATAAAGGCAAGATTTGACATTAATAGATGCCACAGATGTTCAAAAGCTGCCACAAAGCATGAAAAAAAAAAAAGACGTCTCCGAAAACGTCTGAGCATTTTTGCAAATATGTGATGTCTTGATAAATCGAGCAGATATTTGAACTTTACACAGCTACATTCTCGCCTGAAAATATCTTAAAAGTTGATTTTGTGACCCAGAAAAAGTAATAAGTTTTTCAGCGGCGCTCCTCCGCCATTGCCGCGCTTACAAGTACGCACAGGCTCCGACAACCGTGGCCGACAAATGCGATCCTCCTTTTCCCCAGATTACCCTTTCTGGGTCACAAAATAACCTTTTAAGATATTTTCAGGCGACAATGTAGCTATGTAATGCTCAAATATCTACTTAATTTATCAAAATATCACATATTTGCAAAAGTGCTTCCACGTTTTCGGAGAGCTCTGTTATCCACCCCCCACATCCCACACCTACCCCATCCACGGCTGCACCTCCCGAAGAATTTTGTCTGGGCTCTTATCTCACTTATTTATTTCAAACAATCAACAGAAAATTTCACCACATAGTTTTATGTAAGGTTTTTAAGGCTGTGGTGTTAATTTTTAAGTAACATGAGCCCAGCGGCAGCAGCAACGCTAGGCTAACACTAACTAGCTAGCAAGATTTTAAACCTGGTGCTAAACTAAGAGAAGCCACAAAATCAGTTTGAATAAGAGTAAACATTTACTCACCAAGTCAGTGTATCAGGTAAAGATCCACAGCAATGACAACAATAATATCTTGAGCTGACGCTTCTCCAGGTTTGCTCAACATATTCCATAAAAAATGCACCGTGAACATGCGGACTGATCCGAGAGGGTGGAGGACGGTAGTCACGTGGCATTTTCAAAACACATCTTTCATCCTTCCGCACTGAGAAGCAAAACTTCCAGCTTACTTAGTTTTTCTAAGTTAAGACAACTCAAATAAATGGAGTTTATCAGCATTTTTGCATAAAAAGTACTGGTAACTTATTTAAATTGAGTTCTAATAACAAATTGATAAAAACTGAGTTCAGCCTATTTAATATTTTTAATTAAACACAATATTACATTTTACAGTGCACAATGAAAATAAACTCCACCTAAACTTGGTTTATATCTGACCCAGATTGACTGCAGGTCACAACTTCTTACCTGAAGTTCAGTTCACCTGACACTCAGACCGGCGGCCGCCTCGGGTCTCTCCTCCTCCTGCCTCCCCATCCCTCATCCACCTGCTGGCCTCTGTGGAAGCTCCGCCATAGCCACCACCAAACAACTGAGTTATTTTTACACATCGGCCAGCATCTGGCCAATCCACCACCTCTCATTGTTCATGCCATTACAAAATAAATAAATAAATAAATAAGTCATCAGCCCACCGGGCAAACGCCCGGTATGCCCGATGGTCAGTCCAGCTATGTTAACTTGTTAATCTTACACCGAAAAATTGTTTTCTGCGGAGCTGTCTTTCGTGCTTGGCTCTCCTGCCTTTACACTCGGATATCTGAGCTTAACTGTGAAAACATAATCGTACATTTGATATTTCATTGAACTTTATTGTTTTGGCTTCGGGGTGGCACCTGGGGTGGCCAGTCTGGTTGGGGGGGTGGCCTGGCCACCCCGCTGGACACGCCACTGACACACAAACACAAACATCTCATCAGTGTGACTCTCAGAGCTACCAGCCCTTTCCTAAAATCACAAAGCTCTTCATTGAAATCAATGATATCAAAGCTGGAATCACATGAGTCCAAGCCTTTTGCTGATTCAGCATCACATTCATCTTTGGTCCTTGTTCTGCCCCCCCCATGGACTTCATTCCTTTTCAAGCCAGCCTTGAGTGTCCTTTATTCAGCTCATCCTCTGCTTTACTTTTAGACCTGATTTTAGCTGCTTTATCTCTCTTTGAAGAAGTTTATGTGCCTCAATCTTTTTCTTCTCTCCCTCATAACAAGAAAGCTTCTTCTGACTGAGAACATGTTTGAGTGATTTACTAATCCAGGGCTGCTTATTGGGGAAAATAGTTCCTGTTTTCAAAGTGATCCCCATTTTCCCACAAAGAAATATCAGTAGAAATCGATGATCTAAGTGAGAACATGAGCCTTCAGTGGGTGCAGTCAAAGCAATCCCTCAGTTCCAGTATAGAGTCTTTGGTCCAGACTGGAACAACTGTGTGCCCAGTTTGAGCTCTCTTCAGTCCTGTGACCTGACAGACCCAGAGGGGCCATCACATCACATTTAGAAGCTCCCCTAAGGGAACCACAACACATGTCCAATACTTAGTCTGTCTTGTTAGACAAACTGGAAGAAATGATTCAAGGACTTAGTCAAAGAACAGAGATTCAAATTTCCAAAAATCAAACTGGCTGCATCGGGGCATATAGTCTGAAAACTCTACACAGTTTCCTGTTTGAAGCTGCTTCCTGTTGGCTTCAGCTTTTTAGAATTTCTATTTTCTAAACTTCTACATTCTGAAACTTCTTCGGCTCTGAACAGATTATGAAACACTGAATGTTTTCAAGCTCACACTTTGTCTAATAAACTTAAATCTTTCATTCTTTATACAGATTGGAGGACTGTGGTTTGTCAAAGATCAGCTGTGATTATCTGGCAGCAGCGCTGAAGTCCAACCCCTCCCATCTGAGACAGCTGGACCTGAGTAACAACTACCTGCAGGATCCAGATGTGAAGCAGCTGTGTGATTTTAAGAAGAGTCCAGACTACAGACTGGAGACTGTGAGGTCAGTAGAGTGTTGGAGTGAGTGGGTGGTGCTGTCAGCAGTATTGTACTAAACACAGTCAGTATGAAACAAAGATCCAGTGTTTCCTGTAAAGCTACAGCTTCTCAGTAAAGCTGTGAGAGGAGAATGGTGACAGGCTTCAGGATTGGACACAAGCACTTCCCGTTTCTACCTTTATGGTCACCATAGTAATGGCTGACACACTCTGATCGAACACTGTCAACAGCCAATCAGCTCTCTGAACAAAGCAGCATGCAGACCAATGACTGCATTCATTTCCAAGTTTAAAGCAGTGAAGAACACAGTCTGTAGGTGAGGAAGAATTTAGTGAGAGCAGATGTTTGGATGGAATTCCTCCAGTTAACAGCTGGAACCATCACATCTGGATTATTGGTGCTGTTGTTGGGGTTCCTACAGAGCTCAGAG
>CAKLIZ010001210.1:20292-47024 GCA_922035795.1 Oreochromis mossambicus
TCAAAATAGCAGCAAATAATAGCAGGAAAATATTTCTATTCCCCACACTCCCACTCTCGACCTCTGGACCACCAGAGGTCGCAATACATTATGTTGGGTCACTCCGTGGCCCATTCAGCTGCTTCCCTGTCCACCCCTGACGTCATGGACATTAGGATCACTTTTCCCACTCTGACCCTCTCTCGGCATTCTGTGATTTAGCGAACCAGACAACCCCATGTCATCTAGATGGTCTTAATAATAAAAGGCCCGCTCCCACTTAAGAACACTTCATGCTTAAGTGGTCTCTGCTCCTCTTCTGGGTCCCTCTCTTCTGGGCCTCCTGCAAAGGATAGAAAACACTTTCTCCCTACTATGCTCCCCTACCCTATGTCCCTCAATTGTTCTCTTTATTCAAAAGCCTGAACCTAATTATGTTTTGACTTTCTGACTTTTGTTCCTATATAATCGTAAACATCACTCATCTCAATCTACAGCTTTTAACAGTCTTACTGCACTGCTGTCATATGTTTCCTGTTGTTCCTTATCTGATCACCCACATCCTGTACACAAACTGTCACTGCTGCAAGGGCCTCTCATCTAAAGTCACCTATCACAAGAAAATGTATCAAGAAAATCATTATAACGGCTTATTCTACTAAAAGGATAATAAAAAACAACCACTTTAATCATTACGTGTAAACACATAGTTAATTGCTCCTAGATAAACTTCATCATAGCTAAAAGCTGAACTCTAACTGTATTTTGAACTCCCATTTCCTGGGTGATAACCTGTTTGAATATATCATTTTATTTCATTTTGCTGCTCTTAATGTAATGACTCCTTCTAACTTATACTTTATCAGACTTAACCAAAATATATAAGCTTTCTCCCTTTGCTTCTGTTTTAAACAAAAACTTGGTCACTTCAACAAGCATCTGTTATTCTGTAACTACATTTTATATAAGAGGACTAAGTTAGAGCTGCATGTGTTATCTCAATATTTTACATGTCACACCGTTTAATCACCAGCGAAACTCCTATTCAGTTAAATGCTAAATGGATTTCAGGCCTTTTGCCTGGAATCAGTACTGTCATGTGTCTTAATGAGCTCTATATGTCTGTAAGCGTGTGCGATCCTTCAATAACTCAGGTCCTTCTCACAGTAGATTGGCTAATCATTAACGCTAACCAAAAGTTTGTGACCCTCAAGAGACGACTCTCTGAGCCACAACTCCGTTAAAGGCACAAAAATGCAATGTGTATGAAAAAATCCTTTCTACATATATAATCTCCAATATTATTCACTTGAGTCAGCGAGACTTTTAACATCCTCATAAAAAGCTCTCCTCTACCCTAGAAATAAATCTATTTACTATCTGTTTCTAAAGCCTACATTATAACAACATTCTAGCATTATGTCACTGTTACAACTTATCCTAAAAATCAAAAAGAAATCCCACATTTTCTACTCATAAAATGTTCACTATTTTCCCCAAAGCATATCCTTTATTCCCACAATTTCCCTCTAAATTTGGTGTACAACTTCTTATTAACACCAGCAATTTATCTTCTAAACAGAATTCAGTTCATTTTACTCCTTTCTTTAGAATTAACAATCTCTGCCTCAGTTTTACCATATCTAAATTATCAAACAACCCCAATAGTTATAAAATCATACTAAAACCCATTTCAAATTAAACAAATTAAATCTTAAACCCCTCTCTTTTTTGACACATCTCATGTGGCAAAAAACTCAAAATGCTCCACCCAAGCTTAACCAATTAAAAGGAAAAAAGGTTAGTCATTTCATTTCTCAGAACAGCTCAGCAATCCTCCTCTCCGGTATTTTGCTCCAGCCCTGAAAACCTGTGTTTAAGGAACAAAATAAATTTAATCATCATGTCAAATCTTCTCAAACTCGTTGCTCCATCGAACACTGGATCCTTGGAATTTCCTGAAAACAAAACCTGTACTTAACTCTCCCCCTTTATGATCCAGTCTGTGTCATGACAAAAATAACCTTAAACAAAACAGTTATTAATCATGAGTTACCTCAGTTAATGGTAACTTGAATCTCATCAAACAATGTTTCCCTTTTAGCATTTTGCATTCTCCCAACAATATAATGTAATCCCATAATCTAACCCCAGTAAAAAAGAAATTTTCTCCAAACATACATCAGCAACCCAAAATCAGCATCCCCTTTCTTTTCCTCACATGGTAAATTTGTCCACATTTATTCATCCCCACCTTAGTCTAGTCACTCGCATTCACTCCCATGCATTCACACCTTATGTTTTTGCTGATACTGCAGCCTTCTGCGCACGTCATCAGATGCTCCACATCAGCAAAATGAGCTCAATCATTTGTTTTATTTCGTTTTCCTTTTTAGGAAAATAGTTCTCTATACTTTTGACTGGATTGCCTCGCTGCAATCATTTTTTAGACAGGGACTCGCCGCCACTCAGTCTCTGATTGTAATCAATTATAATTCTGTAAAGCCCACCTGATTTTCGTACTTGGTAATTTTGTCAACGCCGTCCGTTCACTGTCTTCCAGGCCTGCTTAGAACAAAAATGAAAAAAAAAGAGAGCTGATTATTAGCTCATCAAAGTACCAAACAAAATCACCTGACAGGTTTTTTCCTGAGTGCACTTACTACTACAAAAATTTCTTTTCTCTGGGCCCCTCTCAGACCTATCCAGGTCCAATCAAACTCCCTCTCTCGAAATAAAACAACAGCCTCAAAAATCTGAAACAATCTTAAATTTCACCCGTTCAACACACCGAAAACCTCGTCAAAAGATCAAAGACCGTTTGCACAATGTCTCCCTTCCTCACTTTACCATGTGTTCATTCAGCATAAGATCTAAACCAATTTCAACAACGTATCATCCTTAAATTATAAATTTCCTGTCCAAATCTGCCCCTCTGAACAGACCTGACCACCGTAATCAAATATCCTGATACTTTACCCTTATATTTCGCCAAATACTCTTCAACAGCCACCGCTCTCTCTTGAACTGAAAGCCTCCGACACACACGCACACAGGAAGTGTCTCTGCTCCAGCTAATTTGCATAAACCCACAGCTCAACAGCCACCTTGACAAGAAAAATACATGTTTAAACCTTATCACATTATTGAATTATTTTCATTTTCTTTCTATACTAATCACTTACTTTGATCAATCAGTGCAAGAGCACTCCTGAGTCACTCTTATAAACACTTTTCTTTTGTTTTTTCCATCTATTTTATGAAACATTCACACCATTCTCTCACTCATACAAGCAGCAAGCAGATCTTCATTGCATATGCTTATGTTCTTAGCCAGGTTTTAAATCAGTGTCTCTATGCATCAAGCTTTGATTAGACAAGCTTCATGAGCTTGTCTTTGTACGGTTAATACATTTTCTGTTTGTGTGTGGTATTTTGCATCTATGGCTTCGTAGTCTGTCAGACACCTTTCCAACCCTCCAGTTAAACAGTCAGTTTTCTCCTTCCCCGAATTACTAACCCTCTGTTTTGATTTCCCACCTTAAATAAAGCACTCCTAGTCTTCAGCCAGGAGCTAGGGCCTGTTTTCCAGGTTCATGGACACATGATTCTGTGAACAATTCAACCAGAAACTTGCCTTAACTTATCCATTGATGTTAACCTCTAACTTTCTTCCGACTGCTGGAGCTGGAGAGTTGGTCCAGGTCTGCTTTACTCCTGAAAATAACAAAACTAAGACATTTTCATTATTACCACAAGTGCTTAAATGACCCATTTCTCTGTCTCTGGTCAGAAATACCAATTATGCCATGCATGTAAGCGTGTTCTTCCTTGCATTTTATGTTAATTGAGTGTAAACTGCTTCTTCATTGAATTAATTCATTGAGTTCTTCATTGCATTCCTATGTATTCATGTTAATGTACACTACGTGTAAGCTGTTTCTTCATTGCATCCTATATATTCATATTTAATTTATGCATTTCACCACTGAGCTTTAGATTCAAACTATCTCACTTCTGATTCATTTCAAAAATAATCTCACATGTAACAATTTGTATGTGTGTTTTCTATTCATTAAGGTAATAACAATTATTTTCTTTCATTATTCTCACCTTTTCTAATGTTTACCTCTTTGTTATGCTGTGGTGGACATCCCTAAACAGTCATGAGTTCAGGTTTCAATTTTCAGTCCAAACATATCCTATATTCTCGCAGTCAAACTCGTCCAGCTTCATCTCTCACCGGTCTCTTTTTCATTCACAGTGTCCTGTTCGTGCTTCAAAGCTCCAGCAAACACAGTCTCAACTCAGCTGTTGTCTTCTTCTCTGTTTCTTTACAGTCTTTCTTTTAGCTTAAGTCCCAGCATGGCAAAATATCACTCAATGTCCAGTGCTCTTCCACAATTCTTTATCCCACTGTTCAACTGCCCAGCCTGTATTTTCACAGTACATGTTGCATTACTCTTACATGCTGCTGCTGGTCGTCAGTCGTCATCAGTGTTAATGGATCAGTGGCACTGTCATTTGCCTGCTGTATTCAAGTCCACGATGTTCTGTTGGTCTTCATCAGGCGATTGACTGTCCTTTGAGTTTCTTCTCAGTTTCAGGGACAAAGTGAGAGATCAAGCTGCACAATTTCGAGCCAAAGCCTGGCTTATTTTCCCAATTCTGTTAATCTATTGTTCTGCTGCTGCACTCAAGGTTCCAAAGTTGAGAGAAGCCCACCTGTATTGGCACACTAAAGCATACAATTAGTATTATATTCATTTCTTTTCTTAAAGGCTTCATTTGCTTCATGTGCCTCATCTGTCTCTCTGTGTTCTCTCTGTACACACTCAGTTCCTTTTATGGGCATGCAGAGTTCCTGTTCACTATTTCCTGTTCTCTGCAGAGTCTGTCTCTCTTTATATTTATAGTCTAAAAACCCTCTTTAATTCTACTAAATCTTGATCTAAAAAACAATACACCTTCATTTCACTCACACACATTTAAATAGAGCTCTTTCACACATCCGAACAACTAACACTTCTCCACACACATCACCCTTCACCCTTCTTTAGATCAGTTTGTAGCGTATACACTTATATGTTTTCCATCAGAAAAAATAAACTCAATTTCTCATAACCTCACTCATGCGTTTCTTGAATTAAAAGCACTTGCAAACTTTAAACATCCTATTTTACATCACAAAAGAAATATATTTCACACTCCTTTATTTCATACACCCCTTTTAAATGCTCTAACCTCTTTCAGACGCCATGAGTCATCTCACACGCACTGCCTTTTCTCTCTCAAACTTCCATTTTCCACTCACTCAGACAAATCATGCAGAGTCACTCAAATCAAATACTGACAGCATTCACACAGTTAAAATCACACAAAATACGCTTTCATACGAGTATTTTGGACATGCCTTCCATGATCAGAAAGAGCAAGTCAAAAGAAAAAGAAAAGGAAAACTGAAACCTCTCATCGTCTCACACCCCGCTTCTCCCCACACACACATAACTGAAAAAATAAAACACACCAACATTTATGGCTCAAGATATATACATCTATCAAAATTCAGTCATTTACTATACATCCACACTAATATATTCAAACTGTATTTACACTCTCGTGATAAGCAAAACCAACCTCTTATATACAGGCATTTAGCAAAAAGCTCAATACTGTCGAAACTGAAACCACCCTCTCTGCGCGTCACCGCTGCTCATTTGCATTTACACACACCATCAGTGCACATCCGGCTGTGCATTACTGACACAGAGACTGATCTTACTCAAAGATCTCATATTTTATATTACAGACGTCTTTAATTACAACTGCACAGATTTTAGGCCTCTTAAATCCTATAAATTTCGACAAATTTACCCATAACGGTCCGACCGATAAAAGTCCCTGACTTTTTTGCGACCAATTTTAGCCAGTATTCCGTCCCTGACGGTGGCCCGATTGCTAATACCCTAACCAAATTTATCGTAGCCAAAAAAGCGCAAATAGGAGACTCTAACTCCTAGCAATTTCGGAGGTTCCCAAGTTCTCCCCCGCTGTCGACGGTACTATCCCTACTCTTCAGGGTAGGCCAAGGGTCAGCGTCCTGCCCAGGTGCAAGCGTTACCAAGGAGAAAAATGCGCTTCTTAAGGGTCCCAGACTCCTCGTCCTAAAGTAATTTAGAATAATTTGAAACAACAATCTACACCCAAAACAGGATTAAGATTAAAGACAACCCTCAACAGTTTTGGAGATTCCCGAGTCCTCCTCGAATGTTGCCCGAAACTATCCCTAGTCGCCGCTAGGTGAAGGATAGATTTCTCTATCCAGCAGGGAGCGTCACCTCCGAGAAACTTCTTAAGGGTTGCATAACCAATGGGACTTGAACCCACACAATGACCAAATTCCCTATCATTCTAAGAGTTCACTTAGCAGTCCAACTGCTTTAATTCTCTTTTCATTCCTTTATTCTCATTACTCAGTACTGTCACTTATACTTCATTATCATTACTTCAACCGGTAAACTTCATGAAAACTTCACCAAAATTAAAAAACAGACATTCACCAGTAATTTTCAGTGAGTAGACTTTAATTTGACATGTCCAATCTAGCACATTTTGGAAAATTCAACAGGTATGTGCCTTACCTTTGTTTAAGCCGGCTTGTCTCTCACTTCAGACCACTGACTCCTATCTGCCCATCTAATCACCACAGACCCTGGATCTCTCCATCTACACCAAAATTCCCTCTCTCACCGGAACGAGCCCCCAAATGTTAGGGTTCAATGTTGAGAGAAGAATCCATAAATAACCACAGATCCGGTCCGGTGTGCAATTAGACAGTATTTTAATAAACACATGTGTGAGTCCGACCGCTGTGCAGATTTCAGCGTCGAACTGAACTTACAATCATTAGACAAGGTTTTATAGGAGTAGGACAACAAAGCCCCCTCTTTTGCAAAACAGACAATAGTACAGCTTACGTCAATCCAAACCACAAAATGTTCCATGAACTTTAACATAGTTTAAAGAACATTGTCTTCGGGTCGGTGCTTCCCCTCAGCTCGTCTTCGCTGTCGCTTTATCTGTTGCACTTCCTCTAAGTACGTCGGCACAATTCTGCATTTGCAGCAAAAACCCATCTTCACTTCTCACTTACCAAAATAGATCTACCATGGTGTGTATGTGTGTGTGCGTACACGTGCGAGGGCGCGTGCATGCTGTGTACTGCGTACGTGTCATGACCTCTCACTATTTGTGTCTGTACGTGCAGAGTTTGCATCTGCTTTCTGAACCTTAGTTGACCTCAACTTAAGCAACCAACCAGGCTAAGGCCATCCTGTGTGTAATGATCTTGACTTATATGTAAAATATATAACAACTGTTTCAGTCTACCACAACTACTTAAGGCTTAATCCGCAATAAATGCATAATAAACACCCTGCTCTTAACTTGCACTCACTCTGCTTTCGGTTTCACTTCTGCAAAACCTGCAACTTCAAAAGCCATATAACTTCCTGTCTTCTTTTAGCACAGAGTTACTCTTTCACCCTGCAGTCTGCATAAACATTAAAATTGTACATTCCAAAGCACTTCGGGTTATAGATTCAACTCAACAGTTTAAAGTGGTTCTTACTGGACCTGTAATAAAAACTAATATGATACCAATATGTTTGAACATCTGAATGCATCTAGGAAAGCAACATCACTATTAACACTGAAACGGTAATGATGATTATCAAAATAGCAGCAAATAATAGCAGGAAAATATTTCTATTCCCCACAACAGTTTAACACATTTTGTGTGTTATTTTCGGAATCTAACAACAGGACCTAAAATTAGCAGCGCAGTAATTTGATGCTAGCCCTGTGTTTAGTGAAATAAATTGTAGATGAACAATGTATTATAAGTATATTAACTGAATAAATAAAATGTTTAGTTATTGTTTGTTTTCCATAATCCTTTTCTTATTACTTTCAACAAATAAAACATTTTATAATGTAATGTGGACCAAGGTGTGTATGGTGTACTAAAATTCTGAAAGAGGATTAATTTTTTATTTCTCAGTGTGTATGGCATACCAATTAATGGCCATGGCTATACTATAAGCATAAGTATCCACACAGAACAGGCTTAATTTTGACCGTAACATGTGAACGAGGGCAATACAATTGAAGCAAAAGTAGAAAATGAAATGAGTAAGAACACACATGCTGAAAATTGAAACAAATTCTGCCCAGCAACATGACATACCAGCGGCGGGAAGGGGGCGCTATCTTTTCGCGCCACTGAGACAAAGGAGACAAAGATGGAGGTTACGTCGCCTAGTATGTTGTCAGACCTTACAGTAAGTATAATTTACCAGTTTATCTTAATGTACTGAAAATATGTCGGGTTTCTGGAAGAATGTGAAACTTTGAATTTATATAAAATATAGGAGTTATGTAGGAGTTTTGAGTTTAAGTTAATTACTGCTTAACTATACCTAGCTAACCTTAATGTAACAGTCTTGCTAACATATCCTACTCTTAATTTTAGTATTAGTTCTTGGCTTTAGTGCCATACTTCATTAGAGTAAATGTGTTTTGGTAGTATTTTTATGTATTACTTTATTCATGTATTTATCTATTTACTTTATTTATGTATTAGAGTATTCAGAAATTGCTCTTAGGACCAGAGTTGTAGTTGAGCTAGCGGCTCCGACAGGCATTCTGGTGTCTATGAGCAATGCCAGAGTCAGCGCCTAACCGTAGCAGTGTTGTGTAAAATGACAATATTGTTGTTAGCTCTGAATATAGCAAATGTAGTTATCACCGAGACCATTTGTTTGCTAGCACAGAATAGGAATAAAGACTGAGTAACTTTAACATGAAATATACCTCATATTGACAGAGATAATTATTTTTTAAGCAGTTAAAGCAGTTTTTGCATCTAGTATGATTAACTAAAGTATGTGCGCATTCCTTTTTAAGGGTTATTGCTGGAAACATGCTCTGATATAGTTTCTTTTTTATGCAGAACTTCTGAGGAAGTAATAGTCAGTGTTATTTAAAAAAAACAACAGCAACTTGACCATGCAAATTATCTTACTTATTCAGCCATGTGTTTCTTTTTTTTCAGCATGCATATGACAACTTAAAATCTGTCAAAGTCCTTGTAACCACTTTTATAGATGAGAAGTAAATTTTTGTAAAGTAAATTTAGCATTTTAATAATGTAAATTCCACTACATACTGTAAATTGCACTTGTTCCCACTTACTATGTATCTTTTAACCTTTATCTCATTATTTATTAGAGCTTTTTTTTCTCAGTTAAAATTGCTCAGCTGTTACCCATATACCTGTGTCCTTTCTTCCTCAGGAGCATTATTATGATCCAGTCTCCCATTATGGATTCCTAAACTGCGCAACCTTAGACGGAATCTCGACCAGGGGCAGAGACGTTATAAGTAGCGAAAAGTGACAGATGACTGTGGTGAAGACAAGAAGCTCAGGCAAGAGGATGGGAATACCAGCAGCACAGATGAGTGGGTCACCCTGATCAAAAGATTGCGGCTCTCAGCTGAGAACCTTCCAACTATCATGTCAGGCATGGAGGAAACATACACCAGTCGCAGAGCCTGGATTAGCAAGGACTCCCCCACTGCCGCTGAAATATTCAGAGAGTACCCACGGTTTTTGGACATACCAAGTCTGGTAAGTTGCTTGGTTTCCTGGTAATTGTTTATGTACTCCTTCTTCACTCAGTTGTGTTTTGCATACAAAGTATGTAACAGGAGTGGATACATTTGGAGGTATGTTTATGAGCTCCTAGTGAATATTTTGAAAGTTTTATAATTTCAGAGTTGGATCACTATTCACTGGGCTTTTATTACAATGAGCATTACTTTTCACATGATCCAAAATCTTACTCGTACCACCAAATGACTATAATAGTAGGGACATCAAATGACAATGTAGAAGTACTGCTCATGGAAGTGAAAAACCTACAAAAAAATCACCTAAATCTGTATGAAACTCTGCTTTCAGCAGCACTATTTTCATCACAAAAAGCTCTACAGGACAAACCGCAGACAGACAAAATAAGAAATTGGCTGCTAGAACATCAGCTAAAAAATCCTAATTTTTTTCTAAGGGTCTGATGGGACCCAAATCATAGCTAAAATTAATAATGGACTTGTATTCAAATACCACTCCAATTGTTATGTTTCAATGTGTAGGTAAGCTTGATGTGGAAGTGGGTAACAGAAATGTGATACTGTAAAGTTTGATTTTAGCCATACAGCTACCAAATGGGCAGAATGTACTTTTGATTTCATGTAATAATGCTTTATTTTAAACTTAAACACTGTTTTTTCTCTCCATAAGGTGGACTTGGAGTTTGGCAAGCTTACAGGAGGAAAGACGGATCTCTTTTTACGAAATTTGGAAGCCAGTATCATTCCGAAGCCCCCCCCCCGCATGTTAACACACCTGCTTCCACCAGTTGGCGCCAGTCATTGCAGCCTTAAATCAGCTATAACGCACCTGGTTGATTTTGCACTGGTATGTATTCAGTAAAGTTCACATGGTATTTACCTGAGGAAGGCATTTGTCGACACCTCACTGAATACTTCTCTAAAAATCTATCTTTATCTTCCCCATCTCCAAGCCTGGAACAAGTATTGCATCGTTTTGCAGTGATCCTGAAGCATCATCCACAACACACCAACCCCAGCTGATATGCATCGGTGATCTAAAGAGTGCAACCAGGCAGTACATCATTGTTGCTAAGAATGACAAAGTAACCATTCCTCTGAATGAAGCCCAGAGGTGTGTTGTGGATAAGCTTTTCAAACTGTACTGGGTATGTAACTTGTCCTATCCAGCACTGCTTGTCTTCACCTTCTTTGAGTTTGTCTATGACCTGCCGCTGTCCACCCAAAGGAAAACTAAAGTACTGGAGCTGATTGCACAGATTAAAGCATGCAAGTAAAATGTTCACCTGTCCAAAATGTAGAGAGTCTCTGTTCACAAAGGTGAGAAACCTCATTTGGCATCTTTGTCAAATACACTGCTTATCGGGACTCTGACCATTTTTATGCCTATGCAGTGGAAAGGTCAGACAATATGAACTGATTGGCTGAAATTTTTGATTTTCTGCCTTTAAATATAGTGACAAGCTTTGATGCTAATAAGCTGTATTTAAACCCAAGGTACATAATTGTATAACCTGGATGCTATATTCGCCAAAATGTACCGTATGTTTTTCTGCTTGCATGCAACCGCACATTTGTTGAATGTTGACAATTTGTTGAAGATGACAATTGTTACCTTTAAAAAATTTTAATTCATGTATTGTCTGGACATGATTATATCAGAACATATATATAGATAGATAGATAGATATATAGATATATGATATTTTGCCCTTTTTTCATTTTTTTTGACATTTTAATGATCTAGAGAGATAGAAAGTTAGATATGAATTTTGTTTGATTTTGTCAAGTAAAAATTGTGATATAGCTTTGGCTAAAATTGAATTTAAAACATTTTAATTGAAAAGATTCTGACAGCTGTTGTTTATTCAGTTTGTAATGATTTATAATATGCTAAATAAAAAATGGAATTCAATAAATGTATAATATATACCCATCTTTTTTCTCCTTTTTTTTCAAAAATTGAAATGTTCACATTTTAATACATCTTTGTGTCAAAATAACACATCCTTGTGTTTACGTTTTTTAACACAGAAGATGTGTTAAAGGAGCAGACACATTAATTGTGTTAAAACTGACACATCATGTGTTGTCCCTGAGCTGATGCAGCACATGTGTTAAAATTTAACACATCATGTGTCAATTTTAACACATCCCTTCTAAGAGTGTGGTCTGTTCCTCCGGCCTGCAGGCTCACCTCTAGCCCTGATTGGGATCCTGAGCAAAGGGTGTAGGTGGTGGTTCCTGGATCTTTTCACCCACGCTTCCTCTTCCCCACCCCAGGGTGCCACATCTCAGCAGCCAGACCGAGCTGCCCAGTCTACCTCGGCCACCATAGCACGGTAGCTTCGTCACAGGGCAGTGACCCACAGTTTGCTCCCACAAAGTTGACGAGGCTCTTCCCCAACATGGGTTTGAATTTCTGGATTTTTAATCCCTTTCTCCTACCATGACAGAAAATGTAATATTTTCTTTTTCTGATAAATATCTGGATTGTTCTAAATAGGTATAAGTTTACATGGAATAAGTGAATATTTAGTGTTTAATTCCCACCAGGCTGTCAGTTATAATGCTTCTAACTGGAGGTAATGAAAGGCAGCTTAGAGATTTTTACACTTTGAATCTTTACCTTAACTCTTCTTGTAGGTTTTGTTTGTTTGTGTTTCAGCCTCCTGCCACCAGGTGGCGCCTTGTAAACTTCCAATGAGTATCAGGTGTGGGAGTTTGGGCAGCTAATGAGACACACATCACGTGTTAGTGTAGTAAGTGTGTCTTTGTGGTGTGGTTGTGTTAAATGTGTGAGCCCAGTGTGATTGGTTTAAACTCAGCATCAGTGAATCTGAACAGCTCAGTGAAAACAAACTGAGTCAGAGGTTTTAACCTGTCATTAATAAACAGGCTGAATATCCAGTTTGATCTGACTATGAAACATGGTGTGTTTACAGTTCAGGAATAAAGTGACAGGATCAGTGTTGTGTTCAGGGAACATTTGATAAAATCAGACATATTATTATCAGAGACTGCTGCCAGAAGGACTTTAATCAAAGTGAAGTCCTCTTTCTGAGTTAAACACAGAGCTGAATGTGTTTGCTTTCACTTCTTTATTCAATCGTTCAGGTTTGAACGCTCTCAGCAGGTGTTTCTAACGATCTCTGTTTGTAATGTTGCTGTAGCCACACGTTAGTTTGGACCAGATCACCCAGACCATCACTGCTGTCTGTGTTTACACTCTTCTTTCACTTTTCAGCTTCCTGTTCAGGTCGTCTCTTTGGACTTTATTGTTTTCCACTTTGTAAATCCTCCTCAGGTGTGATGAAGAAGTGATCGATCTCCATAGCAGATAAAGCCAGAGTTAAGCGTGAGGTTACCTGGTGGTGCTCTGGGGTGTAGATGGATCTGCCTGGAAGCACTTTGGGTCGACATCAGTAAAGGTGAGCTGAGCACTCAGAGCGACTCTGACTGAATCACTAGAAGAACGTCACATGTTTCTCTGAGCGTGACTCACAGATGTGATTCAGAGTCACTGTCCTGCTTTCAGATTTCAGAGAGTAAAATGTTTCATGACTCACGATAAATGTGTTTGTTTGACCTTTTCTAACCTTTAAGGAAAGCCAAACCTAGACCCAGCAGTCTTAGCTAATTATTCCTAGAGTATTTAAAAGTAGAATGGGATGGAGAGCCTTCAGTTTTCAGCCCCCTCTTCTGTGGAACCAACTTCCAGTTTGGATTTGGGAGACAGACACTATCTCTACTTTCAAGATTAGGCTTCAAACTTTCCTTTTTGCTAAAGCATATAGTTAGGGCTGGACCAGGTGACCCTGAATCCTCCCTTAGTTGTGCTGCAATAGACATAGACTGCTTTTACATTTTAAATATTTACAACATTACATCATGCCAATTTTCTAATTTTGCTGGGCTTGGCCATTTGATAGTAGTAGTCTTTCTACTGCCTGCCAATAGTCTCTTAGCAACTTGTTATCCTTGCTCAAGCTCAAACGGGTGAAGGGAGTTGCAGTAGTCTAATCTTGAGGTAACAAATGGTAACAAATGCAAGTTTTTCAAGATCCATTCGCAGAATGTAATGCTTAGCCTTAGAGATCTTTCGTAGTTCGTTTCATATCTTTAAAAGCTAGACCGTACTACAGAGGACAATTGTTTATCAAGTTTAAAGGAGCTGTCCAAAAGAACACCCAAGTTACGTACTGTATCAGAGAGGGAAGTAGCAAAGGGCCCAAATATATCGGCTAATTGTACCCTAGGGATGTGGCTATTGTTGAGTTTAAATTGATAATCTTAAATGCTTATATACTGATTATAGTGGTTTATATAAGAGAGGCCCAGACTTCAGTGTAAAACTAGGTTGCAGGCTGACAGGAAATTACATGCTTTTGCAGAACATGCTTTTGCAGGCGCAAAGTGAAACTAAGCAGAGTGTTTGATCGAAACTTAAAGGGTGTGTGACGTCTAGATGGAGTATATAAATATAACTAGGCTTCCTGTTTGTGCTTTAAACCTGAGCTTGTGTGTTCGTGTGTTAAGGTCTCCATATCTGGATATGTAAAATAAAGATCATTTTTAAAGTAATAAGACCACTTCTGAGCTGTGTCCTTTTTTGGCCGTAAAGAATCGAAAGACCGGAATGTAATACTATCAAAGACAATAATTTCCGTTTTCTTTTAATTTAGAAAAAGGGAGTTACTCGATACCCAGCTTTTGACCTCTCTCATACAATCAAGAAAGCAGCATAGTGAAAATGGGGTATCATCGGTCAGAAAAAAATTGATTTGAATATCATCAGCATAAAAATGAAAACAAATGTTCCATCCATCCATCTTCTTCCGCTTTATCTGGGGCTGGGTCGCGAGGGCAGCAGCCTAAGCAGAAAAGCCCAGACCTCCCTCTCCCCAGAGACCTCCTGCAGCTTATCTGGGGGAACACCAAGGCATTCCCAGGCCCAGCCCTCTCCGTGAATCTCTACCTTATCGTGGTGGAGGGGTTTGTGTGTCCCAGGGATCCCAGGGGCTATGTTGTCTGGGGGCTTTTGCCCCCTGCTAGGGTCTCCCATGGCAAATTGGTCCTGGGTGAGGGACCAGACAAAGAGCGACTCAGAAGACCCTTATGAGAAAAACATAGAGGGAAAAGTTTACCCTGCCCGGGATAGGGTTACCGGGGCCCCGCCCTGGAGCCAGGCCCGGGGAGGGTGCCCGAGGGCGAGTGTCTGGTGGCCGGGCCTTAGTCCATGCCCGAAAAGGGGACATAGGCCCATCCTCCCGCAGGCCCACCACCCGCAGGAGGCGCCATAGGGGTCGGGTGCATTGTGTGCCGGGCGGTGGTCAGGAGCGGAGGCCCTGGCGGACTGATCCCCGGCTACCAAGACTAGCAATTGGGACATGGAATCTCACCTCTCTGGTGGGGAAGGAGCCTCATTTAGTGCGTGAGGTTGACAGGTACCGGCTAGATATAGTCAGGCTCACCTGTACGCATGGCTTGGGCTCTGGAACCAGTCTCCTGGAGAGGGGCTGGACTCTGTCTCAATCTGGAGTTGCCCCTGGTGAGAGGCGACGGGCTGGGGTGGGCATTCTAATATCCCCTCGGCTTGCTGCTGGTATGTTGGGGTTCTTCCCGGTGGATGAGAGGGTTTTCCTCCCTGTGCCTTAGGGTCGGGGAACGGGTCCTGACTGTCATCTGCGCTTATGCGCCGAGTGGCAGTTCAGAGTACCCAGCCTTCTTAAAGTCCCTGGGTGGGGTGCTGGAAGGTGCTCCACCTGGAGACTCTGTTGTCCTGCTGGGAGACTTCAATGCTCACATGGGTAACGGCAGAGAGACCTGGAGGGGCGTGATTGGGAGGAACGGCCTCCCTGATCTGAACCCGAACGGTGTTTTGTTATTGGACTTCTGTGTAAATCACAGTTTGGCAATAACGAACACCTTGTTCAAACATGAGAGTGTCCATAAGTGCACGTGGCACCAGGACGCTCTAGGCCGCAGGTCGATGATCGATTTTGTAATCGTATCACCAGACCTGCGACCATATGTTCTGGACACTCGGGTAAAGAGAGGGGCTGAGCTGTCAACTGATCACCACCTGGTGGTGAGTTGGATCAGGTGGTGGGGGAGGACGCTGGACAGACCAGGTGCACCTAAACACGTAGTGAGGGTGTGCTGGGAACGTCTAGCAGAGGCCCCAGTCCGCAAGATTTTCAACGCACACCTCCGGCAGAGCTTCAACAGGATTCTGAGGGAGACTGGGGAAAAGAAATGTTATATTTGTCAAATATAGAGCCCAAGGGTAGAATGTACATTGAGAACAACATAGGGCCAAGAACAAACCCCTGGGGCACACCACAATGAAAAGGGGTAATAGAGGAAGAGTAGCTCCCCATCGTAACAGAAAAGGACCTTTCCAAAAGATACGATTTAAATCATTCAGGAGCGTTACCTTTAATGCCTACTAAATATTCTAGTCTTGTTAGCAGAATGCTGTGGTCGACCACATCAAAGGCTGAAGAAAAATCCAGTAAAACCAAGACCACAGGGCGCCCTGAATCCGCAATTAAAAGAAGGTCATTAAAAACTCTCAGCAGAGCATTTTCTGTACTATGACACAGTTTAAACCCAGACTGAAATCTGTCGCTAATGTGATTAGCATCTAGATAGGCCTGTAATTGCTGAAGAACTACTTTTTCTAAAATTTATGCCATAAGAGGTAACTTAGAGATCGACCTATAATTTGTAAAGTCTTTGTGGTCAAGGCCATTTTTCTTAATGACAGGTTGCACAACCGCATGTTTAAATGCAGTCGGAACGCAACCCAATAGCAATGTTGAGTTTATTAGAGATAGAATGCAAGGCCCGATTACATCAAAGCCATCCTTAATAATACAAGATGGAACAATGTCGTGTAAAGAGTTTGAGCTTGTCAGCTGATCTATTATTCCCTTAAGTGTTAAGAGTGAGATAGGTTCAAACTGGTAAAAGGCCGAAGACCATCCTAAATTTGGAACTTGGCTAACCACTGGTAGGTGTAGGGCCTTTAATGATGCAATTTTATCTGTGAAATAATTCAAAAATCGCTCACAGAGAGCTTTGGAGAGTGAGGGTTGACCACTGAATTAAAAATTTTAAATAACACTCGAGGATTGCGGCCATTGGCCACAATGATGTCCAATAAGAAGGCCGCTTTTGCCATCTTAACAGATTTTTGATATGCTGTACGACTTCGACATAGAATGTCAAAGGACACATGGAGCCAATCTTTTTTCCATGCCCTGTCTGCTTGATGACAGGCACGCCGTAGAGTTCATGTATGATCATTTAACCAAGGTTGGCGGGGAGTTCTGGAGCATTTTACCTTAACCGGGGCCACAGTGTCCAAAGTAGAAGAACATGTACAAAGCATGGTATTAGCAAATTCATCAACCGAATAAAATGTATTGCAATCGGCATCGAAGAGGGCAGAATTTATAAAAGTCGCAGAAAAATTAGCCACAGTCCCAGAGCCAATAATGCACGCAAACTGCCAAGGGCCCTCAAATTCCAATTAGACTCAATTCAATTTCAATTTCAATTAGATCGACATCAAACTTGACCGGGAAATGGTCTGAAATACCAACATTGCTGATGTCCATAATAGTAATGTCCAGGCCATATGATGAAGACCAAGCCAAGAGTATGACCTTTAACGTGAGTAGGTTCATTTACCCACTGGGTGATATTAAAAGGGTTAATTAAGGCAAGGAAATCCTTAGCCAGCGGATCTCCCTCACAGCAAATATTAATGTTAAAATCACCAGTAATAAGAACAAGATCATAATTTAAAAGAAGTGATTCTAAAAGATCAGCAAATTCATAGATAAAAGCCTTATTAGATTTTGGTGGTCGACAGGGGAGAACACAGAGAGCCCGAGGAGAGCCAGCTATTTCCAATAACTGCACCTCAAAGCTAGAACAAATGGGTGAAGGCAATCCAGGTTTCCGTCAAAAACAGGGCATCCAGCCTTGAAGTAAGAAAAAGATCATGTACAATGAAGGTCTTGTTCATCAGTGACCTAGAATTCAGTAGAGCCATCTGGGAGATGGACGCCACAGTACCGCCAACAGCATGTCTCAGACGGCTAAGGTTTCTGTGTCGGACACCGCCTCCAGAGGATCTTATCCAGCACCAGACAAGAAAACAAGCCACTGGTAGGGACGAGTGGGAAGGTTGTCCAACATAGCGAATCCATCGATGATTAATCAAGCTTAAGGTGAGCTTACTTTTGTTCAAGATGCTGAATTACTTGCACCAAACTCCATGAAAAGCTCCTCTTCCTTCTCTCCAAGGTGTGTATTTCCGTTGTATTGTGCTATTTAAGGAAAAATTGATAAAGTATGAGTATAAACTACATGGGTGACTGCCAACAAAGTGCATGTCAAAGCTACCCAAAGTCTAAATAGTTATCATACCTCAAGAAGCATGTCCTTGATCTGCCTGAATCTCACTCTTTTAGCTCCTCCCTTTGATGGAACCACATAGATCAGTTTTGGGGTTTAGATCTTTGTTTTTTGCAGGGTTGGGATAACTGTGGTCATAGGTTCCGGTATGATGGCGCCTGTGTTTGGCTTTGCCGCAGCCGGCCGTAGTTTTTCTGTGCTGTTTTTCTCGGCCTTTTTGCTTTCGCTTTTTGTCACTAATGTGTTGGCTGCCCTTGTCTATGACCGCCTGACGTTGTTATCCATCCGATCCTTTATGTTAAGTCAAGATGCCTCATTCTCCTGCAGTATTTTCCATCCTCCGCTGCCGACACCGGTGTCTGGATCTTCGTTAGGTGTCATCAGTGGCACCTTTCTGTGTCCACGCAAATCACGGAGGAGGAGAGGAAAAAGAGCAGGTGTCCAGGTGAGACTCAGACTGTTCTGGAAGCGGGGACTAGCTGTGCCTGGATCTATGAGACGGCGCTACCTCAGGAGTGTCCGGTTGTCCCCCCGGTGAGTGGAATTTATGAGCGTCGTGGATCAAACTCTCTGTTTCTATGTCCCCTATGTAACCCTCTGGGGTCGCCGGACGCGCCGGCGCGTCAAAATCACGTGACCAATTTAAGACGACACAGCTACAAGATGCAGCGAGTCAGAGT
The DNA here is from genome assembly GCA_922035795.1 of Oreochromis mossambicus. Lineage (NCBI taxonomy): Eukaryota > Metazoa > Chordata > Actinopteri > Cichliformes > Cichlidae > Oreochromis > Oreochromis mossambicus. The sequence goes on from CAKLIZ010001210.1 coordinate 39,078, forward strand.
CTCCATTCCAACTTGGGTCGAAAGTGTGGACTTCAAACTATATACCAGTTTTTAAATTGTGTCGACAGGCCACGTAAAGCCAGAGTTATGATAAAAAATACACGCGATGTTTTTTTCTGAACAAAACAGTGGTGTTTACAGCGGGAAGAACGGTAAAAACAGTGTTTTCTACAAACAGCGCTAGCAAACACTCTCCGCTTCCGAGTGAAAAAAAGAAAAAGAAAAAAACACCCCTTCCCTATTGGTGTTAGAGTTTACCATGTCAGCCAATCAAAAAAATGATATGGCAACATGTGACATTTGGTTGTTTAGGGAGAAGGGGAAGTTTTTAGGAGTGACACCCTCGACGGAAAGCGGGCGAGCGAAAGAAAGAGAGAGCAAGTTTTCATATGTGAGACATTAGTGATGTTTAGCGTGTTTGGAGGCTATAGTTAGTTTGTTGTGTAGTTATTGTCTTGTATTGTGTGTCAGTTATACTGCTGAATTTCATATTTTCTCCAAAAAAAGCCGTCAAAGGTGGATTCCAGTGTAAACACTGTTCCCACGTGGAAAACAGGACTGATACAGCAGGGTTTAGGCCTGTGGTGTTCTCCTCTGTCATACTGAACACAAACTACATTTTTTGGACTGGCACAAATAATTTGTGTGCCTTCTTATTTGATGCAGCACTCCTTATTGTTCTGTAAATAGTATTAAATGGTTATATAAAAAACGCCTGAGGCCTTGGCTGCATTTTTAGGTAAATAGTACCATATAACTTTGTTGTTTGCAAAACTTGTGCATAATTTTTAGAAATGTACAATTTCTATTTGCATTTCAAGTTATGAAAATGATTCGTTAAACATGTTTGTGGGTTTTACAGTAAAAAATATAACTTTTTTCCACTCGGATTTTGAATTTTTTGTCTGAATTTAGATCAACTGTGCTAATATAGTATACCAAAATGAAAAAATAACTCAAATTTCAGATATTTGAGGTTGTGCTGAAAATAATGATACCAAACAAGGCAAGAAAAACATATTTTAAAGGTGAAATATAGAGGTAAAATCAAAAGTAGTCAAAAACGGCCAATTATACCCTGGACCCCAGAGGGTTAATAATTTGTCTTCTACTTCTACTTTGTCTTCTACTTCACTGAGCGCGGCGCTTTTTAACGCTCGATCAATGACTAATAAAACGTTCTTGCTGAACGATTTTATTCTTTCCAAAAAACTGGACTTCTTATAGGAGGGATATAAATATTAATGAGCTCAGGAAGTAATAAAGGAAGTAATAAAAATATGATATTCATAATAATATGATATTCATAAAATTATGATATTCATCCAAAATATGCTAGTTCAGCGCCCGAGCCTGTGTGTCTGGGCCCGTGCTTGTGTGTGTGTGTGTGTGTGAAAATGTGTTAAACCATGCCTCGCTGGAAAACTTTATTTCAATTTATTTGCATTTGTTTAATCCGAACAAGGAGATTTAGAATCAAAGTCAGAGTCGCAAAAAACTCTCGCGATCCCCCCGAGCATAAGCGCACCACCAAAAACCTCCTGAAAAACTCTCCGTCTTTCTCCAAAAAACGCACAACAACAACAACAAAAAACCAACAACAAACCCCCCCCCTAGAATAACTCGATAAAACTCTCGCAGCTCCCACTCAACCCTTACGGTGTGTTCACACCGAACGCGATAGGCGCGAGCGAAAACGCCCCAAACGCCCCTAATTTGACGCGTGCACATTCGCACCTCGACGCGTGTCCAACAGAAATCCATCGCGCGTCAAAATTGCATATTTTGACACGCGTGAATGGGAAATGTGGGCGGGATGTGGGAGGAAGTTGTGCCAGACGGTATCTTTGCAAGATGGCAGCTGTTACTATACGTGTCCCTGAGGCTCTTCCACTTTTTCCTGCAGATGTCCTCTGAATAAACACATTATCTTGTTAGCGGAAAGGTATTTGTACATCAGTGGGGAAAATAGCGGGACAGTAGGCATGCTTGCCAGCTTTTGCGCGGACTCATCGGGTCAGTCTGAAAATTTAAAAAAAAGAAAAAAGAAGAACAAATGAACTTACCAGGTTGCCCGATCTCCTCACTTATGTGCCTCCAAGCTAGGTCCTTTTTATTCCTGTCCCGGTAGAAGTAGCAGCTAGCATCGTATAATTCTGGACGATTAGCCACTGCGCTGATGAGTTTTTCCTCCATACTGAATGAAGAATGAAGGGCTTTGGTTTGATCTGCCCCTTTGACCTGGTTACAGCCACGTCACCAGGCTCCTGATTGGTTGACGCGGCGCGATTTGACGCTGGAGTTCAAATTTTTCCAACTCGAGCGGTAGAGGCGAAACACGCGTATGCACAAAATGCAACACAAAAATTCACGCGCGTGGTTTTTTTCGCGAGTCAAACGCGCCCCACGCGCTACACTGACGCGCGTTTCACGGGTTTTGGCGTTTTCGCGACGCAAATCTGCCTCCGAATTTTCGCCGGACGCGCAATCGCGTGTCATCGCGCCCTTTCCATTGACTTTACATGTAAACCTGACGCTCTGGCCGCCTCTTTCGCGTTCGGTGTGAACACACCGTTAGGCAAACAAGCAGGAAACCTCCTGAAAAAACCCTCCGTATTTTATCCAAATACGCGCAGCAAAAAACAAAACAAAAAACCCCATAGAATAATTTAGGGAACCCTCTATTCCCAAAACCTTATAATAAGGCAACAGGGAATACTCCTGAAAGAATCCTTAGTCTTTTTTCTTCAAACCAGCCCTCTTATTAGCTCCGTCAAAAATTCAACGCAAAGCCTAAGTTCTCCCTTCGCTCTTACTCGCCCCGAGCCACAACCGCAGCCAGCGTACAGAGAAAAGCGTCTGTCCTACTCCCTGGCTCAGCTCCCGAATGCTGTTTACCTTGTTCGAAATTTGCGCCGGAGACCAACTCCGCCTCCGAGGCGTGCCTAACTTCGCCCCGCTGCCAATCACATAACAAGTGGGCGGCTCCCGCGGCACCCCGATTAGCCAAATGGATACAGGTCCGTTTTACCTTCTCTGCGATAGGTTCACTGGCTGGCTCTCACTCAGGTTAAATTATTTAACATTTAGGCCTAAATGTAACTCTTCTTTTCTACCAGAGAAAAAAAAAACCCTATACAAGAGAGATTCCATCTCAGCTCGGGTCGATTTTGGGGCTATGCCTTCAACCTCACAGAGAGCGAAATCTATTTCTATCAACTAAAAGCAGGTGAAAGCTTTGGCCCGCTAACACCTTGGATTGCCTTTACTTCGTCTGACTGGGGTGTTTTGAGCCTCATCGCGACGCCCAAAGTGCAGAAAAGCCTGCGGGAAACAAGCTCGCAACAACCGCGAACCAGGGATCATCAACAACTGCCGTCGCTTTTCCTATGCGCATATCAATCGGTAAGTGTTAATCTTCCTGTCTAACTACATTTTTGCATTTTCCTTTTGACCATTCTCTCAATCCTTTCATTTAAAAAAAATCACAATGGTTTGTAACATGTACAACACACCATCCGTCCATCAATTCAAGATGGACGGATGGTGCAAGACAGCTTTTGCAGACTCTCCAGAAATATACAAGTCCTTACCAACTGCTCTGCAACCCAGTGTTTCTGGTCCCCTCACCAACATCGCTTTTTGAGGTATTTTTTATGAACCACCAAAAGAGCCATTTTACCACCCAGTACAGAAGACTGGATCTGAGGGCAGCAGCGGGGACAAATGATTGTAATGAAGCGACAGACATTTCATGGCTGGTCTTAGATAATCGTGAGTTATTGTGTCTTATGGTGAAAAGTACGCAGTTTTGCAAGAGGCATACAAGCACTGTGGAAAAAGTAATCGTGTGTAAGTCCTCTAAAACTGTTTTTGTGAACACATGTAATGTGATCATCAAAGAACATGATTTTTTTAAAACTTTTATTCTTATGCTTTTAAAGTATGTCAGATTATCATAAAACACTTATTTGTATGTTATAATGTTTTTCATACACCATGTGTAATTGTTATAGACACCTTGTTCATTGGTATCAATGTGTAATTATGTATCTTTGATAAATAAATAAAATATTTAATCTTGTGTTTGTGTACTTTCCGGTGATTCAATAAAAAATTAGTCACATATCGCTCTGATAAACACAGATGGCTGAAAGAAATGTTTGATGGAACAACGGAAACAAGTGTCTTGCTGCTAAACTTTTAAGTCACCATGGTTTAAATGAGAAAAACTAGGAAACTAGCAGCCCTAAGTCTTTATGTAAAACATGAAAAACTCCATATCAGTGATATCTACAAAGGTGTACTCATTTCTTTGTTAGGGTACTTTACTATTCCAATGAAACAAAAAGAAAATCTCATTTTACATACATACAAACTTTGTGTTAGAAAAATCAAACTGTGTCTCATGAGTGTGTATTGTAGTGTATTGTGACTGCTCCATCACAATGTATAATTTGACTTGTGAGGTACACACAACAAGGCCAAGAAGAAAAAGGGGATAGTTTACTACGTGCTGTCATGCGCCGCGGCGCGCGTGCACAAAAGGATCCAGACGCAGACTCAGCGCTAGCAGAAGAGACACTTTATTATAATAACAAAAGGCGACCCGGGAAAATAAGAGAGCAAAACGAGGAACAAAACACCCAGGGAAACAATGACACGAGGGAGCCGAAATCGGGACCGTGGGAGGCTGGAACAGAAAGGGGAGAGGATTACTAGGGAGCCGGGAAGTGGGGAAAACACATCAGGACTGAGTTAGAGTAGTGGGCTTACGATAGAGCGGGACCATGGGAGCTCGGGAGGGAAGTGTGGCAGTCCGTGAGCAGGAAGTCCGTGGAGATAGTGAAAGGGCCAGATGATGCACCGAATGATCCAGTTGAGCAGGAGGACAGGCAGGAGGCAGACACTGAATGCCGGATCGAAACCTGGACACAATAGGTGGATCAAACACAGTTCCAACCAGAAGTAAATGCACGCTTTCGTGGAAGTCTAGTTACCACTGTGAGGTGATTAACGGACTGGCGTGGAGCATCCGTCAGCGCCGGGTTAAGTAGCTCTTCCTGTAATCACCGCGATGGAGAGCAGGTGTGCCGGTGATGGCCCAGCCCGGGGGTGTGGCTACCTGAGCATCACGCATTCCACAGACACACGACCACGGACCATGACAACGTGCTATAAAAACACAATCCTTAATCTTTGATCTTGCAACTTTATCTTTCTATTCTGGTTTTAAAGTCATTGTTTTATTGACTCGTTCTTTGGGAATCACCCTGTTGAGAGAAAAGGGTAAGCTAGGAGAGAATACAGCATCATACAAGCAGAGTGTTTTAGCTGTATCCGTAGATCTAAGACATACACCTGTTATTAGTTATTAAAAAAAAGTTAACTGAAGTGCAGATTTAATTTTAAATTATTTCATGAACTGTCCAGGAATTACAGAGAGCTTTATACTGATCATGGCCTCATCAGGTATCTCATATCATCTTGTTATTGTTATGTTATGCTCCTTATATATTTTGCGTGTGTTAAAACTCTTTTTGTTTTTCTTTATATTTTTACACTCTGATTCAAACCAGATGTGTTAACCTGATCCCTGCGAAACACCAGCTCTGCGTGGATTTTGACCGCGAATGACCGGATGTTGTTTCCGGCTTGAGTTTGCCTGGAATGCCGTGAGGCTCGTTTGAAAGATTGCGCCCGAGAGCAACTCCGCCTCCAAGGCGTGCCTACCTTTAGCTGCCACCAGTGAGATATCAGAGCCGGGCTCCACATATCCAATCAGGAGCACGAGAAAATAAAAATAAAATAAAATAAAATAATAATAAAAATAAAAATAAAAATAAATAAATAGTGTACAAATTTAAAATAAGCAAAACACCTATGCGAGAGTAACTACTAATGATTTACAAATACTTGTCATATGGTGATGTAGACATGTACTGTATAAACTTTTACGGGAGTTAAAGTCGAGCTTATATATATTTTTAAAGTGTATTGTACACTGTTAGAAAAAGCATCTTGAAAAAACGGTGATATTCCGGCAGCTGGGGCACCAAAATACGACCGTATAATTACAGAAAATAACTCCCGCATAAAAATACGGTTATTTCCAGTAATGAAAATACAATTAGTTGCGCTAATTTGACATGGGATCTCACCTTTTTCAAGAGCCGCTAAACATTAAATTAGGAACATGTTAATGTCATTAAACAATGAAATCATCTATAAATAGGAAAAAAAAAACATCTTAAAAAAACAGTAATATTCCGGCAGCTGGGGCGCCAAAATACGACCGTAAAATAACAGAAAATAACTTCCTCATAAAAATACAGTTATTTTCAGTAATGAAAATAGAGTTTGTTGCGCTAATTTTACATGGGATTCTGCCTTTTCCAAGTGCTTTTAGACATTAAATTAGGAACATTTTAACGTTATCAAACAATGAAATTACCTATAAACAAGGTCAATGAATGTGGCAATATGAATCATAATACGTAAATGTACAGAAATATACAGTTAACAGTTGGTTTAAATAATAATGGATTGCATGCCCTGGGACAGACTGACAGAGGCGAGGCTGCCATATCGCACCATCGGCCCCTCTGGCCATCACCAGTAGGCGGTAGGTGAAGAGTCTTGACCACGGACACAACGACCGAGAGTGTCCGAACCGGCAACCTTCTGATCACAAGGCGAACTGCCAACTCTTGAGCCACGATCGCCCTAAATAGCAATGATAACAATACTTATATGATGTAACACAAATTTATAAGAATCATTTTATATACTTTTCCATAGCATTACATTTGAATTCAACAGTTCAATCTTTCAAATAACGGACAGATATTTGTGAAAGCGTGATACATTTGTGAATGTATTTTAACAATCTAAATATGCATATGTACAGACAGATACATTTAATAAACATGAAAATTATTATTATTATTATTACATTACAGTGATTTAACGTTAATTGACATTTGAAATGTGAAGTCACAGTCTATTTACGTAACTTTAATGATATTCTAGAAGAACAGAACAAAACTGTAAAATACTTTTATATTTGGATTTTTTCCTACAGTCCAGCCATACCCGCGATCTTGTGGTTGTTAGTTCACATTCATTGGCCGATGCTTAGCATCATGTTATTATGTGTCCCAACATCCAATGGCATGTCACATTGTTTTCATGGCCACACCCTCACCCCAGGTGCAGAGGCCTATTTCCTTCCTAGTTAAAGAAGTCTCTGGCTGTGTCCCAATTCAGGGTCTGCACGCTTGAAGTACGCGCACTACGCGTACTACGTACGGTGCGTACTATAAGTATGAGAAGTGCGGAAGTGAGAGGCTTGTGAAATGGGACGGTCTAGCCTTCGTCGTGCCGCTCAGGTTGCCTAGCAACCATGATACTAACCGCGAGAAACGTTACATACAGCTATGTTTGACAGAAATGAAGGAGAAAAAATATTTGTTGGTCATTCATTTTTGTCATGACATCACTTTGATTAGTTGAGTATCTGAGGCTGAAACCACAGGACTGTAAAACATGATTGTTGGGCTTCATTTCTGTACTGAACAGTCATTTTAAGATTAGTTAGTAATTAACAATTAGCTAATGTTGTTCATGAGACTAAAGTCATCTCACTGTGGTAATGTTAATATAATATGGCCAATATTATAGTATTGTCAGATTATTATGATATATGTATATATATACATTACAGCAGTGAGCTTGAACTCTGGGTCAAAGATTCAAGTTGCAGTTATTTATATTTCCTATCACCTTAAATCTTCACTCAAAGACAAGTACCTTTGACAGTGTATATATAGATATATTATACATAAGAGACAAATATTGTTCGTCTAATATGTTGGCATTATTACATTTGGCTCAATGCTTACATACAGGGAGTGCAGAATTATTAGGCAAGTTGTATTTTTGAGG